>JAUJPO010049662.1:0-15596 GCA_032270745.1 Tiaropsis multicirrata
GTCGATTCGTCGATTAGCAGCGATTACACAGTAGAGGTTACCATCTTTATCAAAACAAAAAACGCGATCGGCTTTTTCTTTTGCCTTGGTCAGTGTGGATGGACAGTTTAAAAAATCCGAACCGAAAAATTGTACTAAAATGATTTCCAAAAGATTTGACCAAAATTCTACCCTGTCTGATTATTAAAAACAATGATAGGCTAAAAAGTACTGTCGTCCGGATACCGAAAAAGTACGGAAAATAATAACTACGGATAGTCACATGTGACAACAACAAAAACAAATAAAAGAACAATCGCAGAAATCGAGATTCCTTTCCCATATATATTGCGTGAACCTGAGTGCCCCCTCGCTGCGGTGGCAATTAAACAAAATTAACAAAAGCCCTCAATAGGCCTCGATTAGTCTCGGCGACCCAAAACAATATAATACAATAAAAATATAACACTCCCACGCACGAGGGGAGGTCACGTTCGTCAATGAATTTTACTTCTTGATTGTTCTTGTCATCACTTACTCGTGAGTGATGATACTCAAACGGAAATAGTTTATTGATAGGTCTCCGGAGAATTCCATTACCGTATTTGTCCGGCTCCGTGAACTTTACCATCTCTTTCTCGTAACAATTTACTAACTCTACCTTTCCTCCAATCATTACGTTTAACATATTTTCCTCATTGATTAAAACAATATCATTCGTTAATCATTTCGCTTGATTTCTTTCGTGAAAGTTTCTTGTGTGTTTCTCTCAACTCGAGAAAGTATTTTGTTTTCTAACGTGTCCAAAAGTGATCAATTGCTTGCTTCGTGTTTGCAGACAACTCAAAACTGTCACTGTTGTCGTTTGTTGTATTTGTGTTACGTCCAAGACGTTTACCGTATAATAAATGATTCGGGGTGAGAAGTTCTTCCGTCAATTCGTCGTATATGAAGGTTAAAGGACGGTTGTTGATTGTTCGTTCAATTTCAATCAATAACGAAAGGCGAATTCATCGTACTTCAGCGTTTTGTTGTTCAAAGCTTTATTCAAACACGTTTTCACGGATTTCACAAGTCTCTCTGTAAACCCATTAAACCAAGGTGCTTTCTCGAGGCTAAACCGTAGAATTTGACAATTTGTAACAAAAGTTTTGTACGTTTTCTGCAGTGAACGTTGAATCTTTGTCTGAAAAGATTTCTTCTGGGATTCCTCTGCGATTCATAAATCTCCTTAATACTTCAATGCACGACCCTACACTGTAGTCTGTAGTAATGTCTAAATATACAGCCCGACTGGCTTGAAATGTGATTAATCAAATCCATACCTGAACTTTTCTTTCGTTTTGTCGAATACATTGGACACCAAATATGGACCGCAATAATTGATTCCAATGTTCTGGAAAGCACCAACTTGTAGTCTTGACTTGTAAATCGTAAGATTCTGGATAACGATAAGCTTTGCCACCATGTTTCTTGCAAATCGTACAATTGTAAATAAATAAATGACGAATACACGTTGACGCAATCTTGGAATTTGAAATCATAGTTCGTTCAAAGTTTCACGTTGGCCATTGTGCTCCACCTCTTGTCGTGGGCTTGCTTAGGCTGCTCTCATCCGCTAACGAAACGTGTTTCTTATAGACCCCAACGGTTTTAGTATGGGTCTGCAAAGCAGACTAGGGCTTGCTTGCTCAACAAATCAACAAGTGGACTGTTCGTAGGTAACCATATTGGATGCTTTGCGTCAAAGGAAAAAAGTTGCTTTGTAGCAACTAATTTCAGTTCAATCGAGAGAGAGTTTCAAAATTTCGTCTAATCTCATCAGAAATATTCTTAATATATCCATCTCGTTTTCTCGAAGTTTCAATGTTCTTGACCCAACAGTAAGCAACACTACCTGTCAGTCCATACAATATATTTTCCAAATTCAAAGTTCATTTCTAAGTGTTTCTTAACAACATTCATGAGACGTGATACAATAAGTATAGCTACCAACTCCATTCTGGGTGTAGTCAACTTCTGGTCATCAGGTTTGGTTTTCGATTTCGTCTTGATTGGATTCACGTGTGACTTTGATGTGATGTCTTGATAGCACCATTCTTTGATACGATTCGTGTGTAGATACAGAAACAATGTGCGTTTTCAGAAGCATCTGAGAAGCCACGTAACTGCATTTCCTTGACATTTTGTTTACACTAGAATAAGCTCTTTCGACTCTAATCTCTTGTGCATACTTAAAGCATAGTCAATATAAAATACACTGGTCTGGCAATGTATTGATATATCTTTTTGTCAAATTTTTCTTTGTTTAAAACAAAAGTCAAATTTCACTTTGCTCACTTATTGATCACGTTACCAATATGTTCTCTTGGGATTGGTCTATTTTTTTTATCACATGATCAATAAGTGAGCAAAACAAACCAATTTGCGTACGCAAGATCAAAATGTAAACAAAAGACAAAAACAAAAGACTTCCAGACCGGGGTTTTTATACTGACTATGGTTCGATTAAGTTTGACTAGTTCAATAGTCGAACAGTTTGATTAAGACTGTCTGAATTAAATTGGTAGGTATATATTTACACCACTAAAAAATCAGGCAGTCGTTCTTTGCACCGTAAACAAATCCAAGTGCGGTCTTAGCTATAAACCCACCACCCCTTATAAAAAGTAAATATTTGTTTCAAATCGAAAACATTCGTTTAAAAAATAATAATTACCGTACCCAGGTGTCAATATCTTTAGAAAAATGAAGTAAGAACAATTGGATTGGATTTCATGTCTCTTTGTTTATCCCCACTGACAAAAGAATTTCTACCGTGTCACTGAGGCAGGGGTGTGTAGATTGATTGATCCTTCCCAATATGATTGATCCATAATACATTTTCAACTTTGGAATGGATAAATAAAGCCAACTAACCAAATTAAAGTTCAAATCCTCCCCTGGATGTTATTTCGTATCCGAAAAATAAGGTACCTAAAATTATATAGCGCTGCCTATGACATGTGTTTCAGCTGGACTAGCGCATCGCTGCTTTACAACTGGGGAGACAGCGATTTTGATTATAGACTGCAAGTGCAAATCACGGCATGAATTAGGCTAGTAAGATACACACACAAACAGACACGGGCACGGTGCTCTTGAAAGGCCCACTCGCTTATGCGCTGGGCTAACTTATCTTTAAAAACTTATGATTTAAATTATTAAAGTAATAACAAGCTTTTGTTTTCTTCTAGTGATACCCTCATCTGTAATCGGCCCTGATGGAAAACCAATTCCATCCACACCAGCTGTTCCACCAACTATTCCAGGACCCCCAGCAGTTCCTAAAGGACCAGACGGAAAACCACAAAAAGGGCCTGATGGAAAGGTTGTAACACCAGTTGGTCCTGATGGAAAACCGGAAGGAGAAAAAACACCTGATGGAAAACCAAAGCCTCCTGACAACGGTAAGTTGATATTTGAAACTTGAAATTAAGTTCCATGAATATGTTTTATTCATTTTTATTCAGCTGATAAATAATAAACTGATATATCCGACATGGGCTATACAGGAGGGCAGAGCCTTCTTGCATTCTCTTTTTTCAACTTGAAATCTTAATTTTTGGCCTTGAGTTGATGAAAATAAAATGGGTATTAAGTAGCAACACAAAAGATTTCGAAATTTGGTCTTTTGGAAGAGATTTTGACCTTGAAAGTAAAAAGAAGTGCCAAAGTTTGCAAAAAATTTACTTTTTTGAGATTTTGACCGTTTTTGGTCATTATTAGGACATTGCGTGAACAAAAATACAAGTAACTTGATTCGGTCCTCTAGCTAATAGAATTGAAGGATTGATTTGACTGAGCAGTTGGCCCTCAACACCCTCCGCCACGCCACCACGCCTAAAACAGGCGGCCCCGAAGTAGCCCTAAAGAAAGAGGAGAGCTATAACCCAACATCTAATTTCTTCTGGTTCAAGAGATATTATTTTTTAAAGTTTGTTGTAGCTCATTTTAACAAAAAAGTACCCAAAAGATGTTTCGGCACGGAAAAGGGTTAACACAAATTAATTTTATTGATAAGAAAGATTGACTTAAACAAGCAAAAGCCAAACACTTAGCAATAAGTACCCATTTTGAATTAACAAGGCCCCCAGGCTGTGATTTAGGTCCTTGGTTGGGGGGGGGGGGGGCTGTGGTCATGTTAATTAATCAAACTTTTAATTTTCATGTCTTTATAGATCAATGCGAAATCGATCCTGACGAAAGGAAAGAATGTGGCTACATGGGTATCAAACAACCTGAATGTGAAGGCAAAGGATGTTGTTGGAGACCGTTAGAAAATGGAAGCAAAGCTCCTTGGTGTTTCTTTCCTGCTAAGAAAGGTAAGATCAGGGATTTAAATACGTTTTTTTTATTCTGGCACCACCATAGTCAAAACAGGTTTATGCCAACATACTTATTGTCAATGATATAGTTTGTAGAGCTTAAATAATGTCTTGGGAATTCCACAAACAAAATCTTCTTTTATGATTGTCAATGTTGTATTGCTTTTGTATAATTTGACAAGAAGCAATTAATTTGAGTAAAAAGAAGAACTTTTGCAAGTATATACGCACTATTGTTATTTGCTCTGGTATATTTAATGAGTCTTTAAAATTCAATTAAAAAATTTATAATATAAATATCTCTGTGTTTAGAACCAGGACCTCCTGTGCCAGCTCCTCCTGGAACCCCTGGAGTTCCAATTCCAGGCCATCCAGGAGTTCCAGGAGTTCCAGGAATTCCTGGAGTTCCACCAACTGTTCCCGGACCTCCAGCAGTTCCAAAAGGACCAGATGGAAAACCACCAAAAGGACCCGACGGAAAAGTCGTGACACCAGTTGGTCCTGATGGGAAACCTGAAGGAGAGAAAAGTCCGGATGGAAAACCAAAACCCCCTGACAGTGGTAAATAGATTTTTAATAATGAACTCAAATCCCAATGTAGAATGGAGATAACCGAATCACGAGATCACAGAATCATGGGATTCGAAATGTTTTTTATTTCGGGATTTCGACGAAAGAAATAACAGGAAAACGATACCATGACTGCATAAAAACGAATTAATATTCCGATAATTTTGAGATTTTTGCAAAAGTTATATTGAGATTTCTGGAAATCACACCCTCGGGTGCCCATTAACATTTTTTTTTATTCCGTAAAATATCAATAATAATGTCTTCCCATGACTACCTTTCTTTTCTAAATTAATTTAAGTATTTTACGTTTAGGTTGTTTACCTTTGTAATTAGAGCTGCAAGATAAACGCAAGACACTCTTCACTTTACTAATTTGTTAATTTTTAGATCAATGCAAAATTGAACCTAACGAAAGGAAAGAGTGTGGCTATATGGGTATCAAACAACCAGAATGTGAAGGAAAAGGATGTTGTTGGAGTCCATTAGAAAATGGAAGCAAAGGTCCTTGGTGTTTCTTCCCTGCTAAGAAAGGTACGTTTTCAAACAGACTGCAATTTTGGACTAAAGAATTAATAAGAAGATTTAGCTGAACTCGAAAACCTTGGTATTAAATTTTCAAAATTTTTAAAATTTTCTGTTTTGCCGTTATACACACCTGGGAGAGATGCTGGTGTGTCAAGTACTTCACCGTATTTAATTTGAAAGATCTCAAACTATATAATTGCGAATTGAAACGATCCTCTTCGGAAATGAATTTAGATTTTCAAAGATTTTGGGTTTGTTTACAGCCAAAAAGAAATACATGAACAGATCAGGCTGGTCATTGTTGTCTATTATAATTTAATTTTTTCTTGTATTTTTAGAACCAGGTCCACCTATACCAGTGCCAGGTGTACCAGCTGCTCCACCAACTGTTCTAGGCCCTCCAGAAGTTCCCAAAGGACCAGATGGAAAACCAGAAAAAGGTCCAGACGGAAAGGTTGTAACACCAGTTGGTCCTGATGGAAAGCCTGAGGGAGAAAAGGGACCTGATGGAAAACCTACACCACCAGCTGAGGGTAAGTGTTGTATTTCTGTAAAATCTATCAATTTTGCTATGCAAGCTGAGAACAAAATGAATTAAACTCTATATGTATTGTTATTTTGCCTCCTAAAACCTCAAATTTTAAGTTTGAAAACCGGCCGTTACGGAGAATAAAGTTTTTCGAAGTGTTTAATAATTTTTTTTAAATTTTCGGTCACTGAGAGAAATTTTCTTTTACTATAAAACTCTGTAGTATATTAACTCTTTAGAACGTATGGGAAACCTTTTTCTAACCATTTTATTGTTTTTTTGATAATGATTTTATTGTCACAGACGTCTCGCGAAAATCGACCAGTCCAACCTCGTTCCCAGGGCTTATTGCACGCCTTTTGAAGTTTTCCTTTATATTGCTCAAGATATAGCCATTGAACTAGCTGCGTGAGATCCCCAAGAATCCTTGGGAACTATTATGTAATATAACGTCAATCGTCGTTCGATTGAAGCGCAATGCAATGCCATCTGTCTTCAATAACCAATGAAAACCAACAACTTGATAACCGATTATGTAATCAAAAAGTAGTAAAATTGTTTGACGCGCAATAGAAAAATGTCGAAAAGCGCAGAGAATACCCAGGGGACGAGGTTGTGATCAGTCATAACAAAGAAATTTAAGATTCCTAACAGTCGTCAAAGTGCTTGTAGTCCTTTGAATTTGGAGAAAATTACAGTACTAGCGCAAAATTTTAATTGAAAGAAATTAATGTAGTACACAGTCATCGTGCTTACTTACTAATGCAAAGAATTTGTCTACAGTAATACATGACAATTTTCCGCACACTTAAAGTTTAGCAGACAAGATTGGTGAACATTCGTTTGTTTTGGAGATTTTTTTTAATGCAATTGATTTTTTTTTTGTCGAATTTGGTCATTAAGCCAAAAGCGTTTGGAGGACAAAAGGCTTGATAGTCAATTTTTGACGTCATTTTACGAGGGCGTTCAGACTGCAGACTACAGACTACAGACTACTTAAATTCACTCCCATAAAAAATTGTTGCTTTGTGCAGCCTTTTCGACTTGCAAAGTAGTTATCGTTTAACAGTCTATGGAAAAATTATATTAAAAAAGCGTTTTTTTTATTTCTAATTTTCGTCTGTTTTCGTCAATCCTTTAGAAAAAATATAGCGCGATTTTATTACCCTGCCAAGGTAGAGTACGTTAACTTTTTTTATGGTAAGCGTTATATTTTTCAATAGAAATAACAACGAAAACAATACTTTGCCTAACCGGTGATTAAAATTTGCCATGTAGTCTGAACGCGCCATATATCAAGCAATCAGAGTTAAACATCAGCATCGACATAGGAATAAATGGACTTTCAACATCTATTGTTTCTTAGAAGCCATCCGCATTGCCGCAAAAGAATAAGAAAAAATACGACATAGTTACATAAAATCCGTCCAAATTCCGTCAAATTATATATTTATGGGTTTTGAATGCCAAAAAAGCCTAAAAAGGTACTGTCGAGGAACAAAATTATCTTAATAAACTTCAAAATACTTTTTGGCCTTCAAAATCCGACATAACAGCAGTTGGAAAACAAGAAATCGCACATTATTAACATTTTCAAATCGTCTTAAAAAAATACCTGTTGAAGTTTAAAGATAGCATAATAAAGTAATGACCGTTAGAATTCTGCACTCTCAGAAAATGATCTCAGTTTATACCCTCATAGAGTATTGCAATCATCTATAAAAATATAACAATTGAGACTTTTACGTTAGTTTTGCAGTTCTGAACAAATTAATCCCAAGTGACATCTCGCTTAATTTCATTGTTTCTTTTTATGAAAGAAACAAAAATTCAATAAAGGACGTTGAACGTCCATTTAAATTCAGAAGTCCGTGATATCAGGCACGGGTTTTTATTGTCCATTTTTTTACAACCCTTTACAAATTAATGAAAAGAACCGTTACTAAGAACCACTTATCTAGCTGGTGTAGTGAAAACACACCCTAATAATAATTTTTTTTTCATCAAATGCTATTATTATGTTGTAATAGGAATTTTTTATGAGAGAAGGTCTGAAGATGCTCTACATTGAGTAGGGGGTAAATTGTCAGCCAATAAATCTGTTTTTTGCCTGAACCCATGCAAATATTTCCTTTACTTATTAACCCTTTCAGTCCTATTTGTCGGCTAGTTTCCCAGAGCAAAATGTTATATTTTCAACCACATATAAACAAAGCCTCATATCTTCAGAACGGAAAGAGATATGATATTGCAATGGAATTTCTACGCTTTTTTTCTCATATAATGAGGATCATTTTGAAAAAAAAAATGTTTTGAAATGACGTCATCGTGTTGACAGATGTCCGAAAATGTTGTGTCCGAAATCTTTTTTTTTTTTTTGACTTTGACAGGTTAGATAAATATGAAAAAGAAAATATACAACATGCAGACTAGTTTATAATCGACATATACCCTAAAATCTATCACCTGACAAAAGATTAGCAAATATAACTGTCTATAAAGTATTGTATCAAAGATTTGGTTGCAAAAATTGTCAGTTTTCGCCCTTATATTTTTACTAGGCCCTACGCGGACCGATATTTTTTATTTGCGATAACTTTTGATCACGTGGGTCTTTTTTCATGCGGAAAAATAACTTTTTAGTTATTTCTTTTTAGTTAGTTCCTGTAGCCAATGCTTACGGTTTTGGATTCGAAGATGAAAGCTACATCGAATTTAGAGTGATGAAGGGAAGACTGGATTCCAAGTAAGCAACACATATTTTTAAGATCATGTTAATGATAAAGTATTATATATTTTCACCGCGTTCACAGGGTATCCTCCGCACTATTGACATTTTCTATATTTCATGGTGTGGTTTCATTGACACGCATAACACGTCAGAAAGAGCAAAGCTTGGGAACGAGGTTGGTAAAAATCTGATTATGTGAGCGGAGTTGTTTAAACTTTGTTTAAATTATAACCAGTAGCTGTAGAACTCTTCAGTATCACTAACCTTACCTTGCTTTTTATTGGGTAGAAATGAATAGAATGACAGCGGCAGAGTGTGTCAACAGTCATTCATAAATAAACGGATCTTTTCACTTTAGATCTGATTACGAATTTTCGTTCTACACGATGGAAGCGGACGGTTTGTTGATGTCAGGTTTCATGAAGAGTGTTTATGATTATGAAGCCATCTATTTGTCTGGTGGAAAAGTTAATTATATTTTCAATGCTGGAGCTGGCTCTTTGATTATGTCCTCCAAAACGCAAGTTAATGATGGAAAATGGCATACAGTGAAAGCTACCCGATCGAAAAGGGCAGGTAATGAAATTGTAAACTTTCTGTTGAGGAAATCAATTCTTTTCGTCATACCTCTGTATTTTCCCAGGATAAAAAAGCGATTCATTTGGACGTGTCTCTACTGCAGTTCACTTTTGTCAATAAAATGACGTAATACTAGACCACCATTGGCTTAGAAGTATAAATGAAGTCATTCGATTGGTTAGATAAGACGTCTGATGACCTAATCTGGTATAAGGAATTTCAACCACAAAAAAAGTCTAGCACTTTGCACAATGAGTGGAAACCGGGCTTTATCTATCAGGTCTCTAGGAAGGGAGTTGGGCAAATATTAACTATGCTTTGTTGATGTTTACAGGAACATTATACGTCGATGGAAGCATCGCTGCAGTAGGTGAATCAAAAAAAGGAGCTTCATCTGTCAACAATATCAACAAAATTTATTTCGGTGGAGTACCTACTGGCGCTCTTTTGATCCCTAAAACACCTGTAAGTTATTTTGCCCTTATCTTATGCCTTATAAAACAAACCAGATTAAAGTCCAAATGGAAGATCTTCTATTTAGACTTTCTTACCCATCATCACCTACACCTACAAAAAAGGCAGTAGCAACTTCCTCAGCATTATGTCTTCGTCAATGATCATCACAAATTTTTACAGCTTATCATATCATAATTTTAATGTATTCACAGTATTCAAAGTTCAAATGGAAGACTTTATATTTAGACTTTTTTACTACTGAAATGAAAGAAATGGCGCCATTACCAGTCTTTATATGATTTTAATATGGTGTAAAAATTATTTTCTTTCCCTTTAATAGAAAACATCACAGGTACCAGTCAAAGGTGGTATGAAAGACTTCAAATTGTTCAACGAAGCCCTTGTTACACCGGCAGCTAGTGTAGGTACATCACCAGCCTACAATGGATTACCTTACGCCAATGCTGTGTCGTTTGGTCCCAATGGTGGATATGTAGAGAAAGCCAGTAAGTCTTTACCTTAATATACCGTCTTTCACATTGTATACACCTACATTGAGCCCTTGTTTTTTCGAGAAGGGAAAACAACATTTGTATTCTTCTTATTCAATATCGAGACACTAAGAAAATTTTTGATTAACCTGTACGAAATCTAAAGTTACTGTTTATGTTTGAAATCTAGTTTAAACGCGTGAAAAGACGTTTTATTTTTCAAATAGTTGGATATGTTTTTAAAAACCTCTTTCGGTTTCTTAAATACCAGACTTGTAATCCTAATATGGATTGGACAGTTTCCTAAATTTATTCTAGGTCAATTTTAAAATGTCATGTTTGTAAGGTTTACAATATTTCTCTTTATCTTTCAGAACAACCTAAGGTCGGTCAATCTTTCCGCATCCAATTTGACGTGCGGGCTGCCAACAAAGCCGGATCACTCTTTTACGTTTACGGAGGCGCTGATCTTTTAGCCGTCACTATCGAAGAAAACGGATCGATCAAGGTGACTTGTAACAACGGTGGAGGGTTGTTCTCCGTCGCATACAAACCGGAAACTTCCATTTGTAACGGTGATATTTACAGCGTTCTTGTAGAGAAGAAATTGAAAACATTGAAATTGACAGTCAACGGTGCCGTGACTGAGGAAACCACAACAAAATCAAGCTCATCCGCTGATACCAACTCACCTGCTTACTTTGGTGGCCTTCCGGACAACTTACGATCAAACTGGTCCAAGATTTCAGACAGTAAGTCCTTCCTTTATGTTTAAGTTTGTCCGAAAAAAAACATTCATAACAACGTACATCTTTATTACCAGTTTGATAATAATTTTTATATTATTTTGATAGGCCAACCCTAATAAATTCTTCGTTTTCGGGTTACCGGTTGACGAAAAAAAAACTCATGCGGGAGGCCGGAAAAATTGTTTTTTACATTCTTTCTAGGATATGATGGTGTGTGTTTAATCTCAAAAAATCGTTTTTGTTGAAGATGTTTGTTTGTTTGCTTTTTCCAGGATTCTCACACCTGTTCTAAAGTTTATTATTTGTTTGCGGCCGGGTTACATAAAAAAAATTTCTCACCCGGCCGGTAACGCGGAAAGGCCTTAATATCGTATATTTTTTATTATCAGTTTGATTATAATTTTTTTGTCGCACCCTCTATTTCTATTTTACGAACTCTTGAAAAATGCTTGAATGTATTGTTAAGAGTTACTTTTGGAGTATCCCTTTAAGGGGTTTAGCAACTAAAGATCTTACCAAACTAAATCATGGCCAAATCAGCTAGTTTATATCGCGTTCGATTCTTTGAAAAAACAATTATTCTCTCTTTCAGGCAAAGAATACAAATCATTCGAAGGCTGTATCAGTAAAGTCGAAATAAATGGCAATCCTGTCGATTTCAGAAGTGACGTCATAAAGAATGGTGCCGTTATGAATGGATGTCCTGAGTGAGCAGAGTTGAAAATTTGTTGACTTTTTATGATTTCTTATAACTTAATATTTTCAGCTTTTCATGGCTGGAAATTCATTTATTTTTTTATATTATATTTTAATTCAATTTATTTCTTTTTGAACTAGTACCCATACCCCTTTTCAGCCACGTGTGATGACAACATAAACCCATAGTGAACACCAGGTTGAAAAGTACTATGGATCTTTTCAACTGAAACAACTTTTCGAATAGAGAATACTTCTTCGAATTTGTTCTTGGAATTGATTTAACGAAGAAACATTTTTGACTGACACATCGTTCAAAATTACGAACAAGCTTGTCAATTCTTTTGAAAATATGATGTTTCAGTTACAGTATATACAACTTTTATATGTCTTTAAGCAAATCTTTAAAAAATCGCAAAATAATTTTTGTTGTGATTTATATATAGTCTTTCTTTATCGATTATTGTAAACAGTTGAAGATCTTTTTCGTTTACTACGTATTATTTATGAAAGATACACAAGAATTATTTTCAAATTTTATTTCGAGTATATACCAACATATGCCATATCATCAGTATTTTCAAGTATTTGTAAATGACGTAATGACGAAGTTATGGAAAACATCCACTTTAAGGACACCATAAGATTCTTGGAAACAAAAGTCCAAGATTGCCGAACAGAGTACGTCTCGCCTGAGAATATATAGAGCAGTGCAAAAGAAAATGCTGAGAGGTTTCAATGTTATTCATGAGACAACCACAAAATGGTTCCAAGGTATCACGGAAACCATGCCTGAATTTATGTTTATGAGATGGCTAAACCCAACCCGAAGTCGATTGAGAAAAACCACAACTTGATTGTCACAAGAAGATGGTTTGGGTCTCATGAATATAAAAATTGCTCGCTTAAAGCTAGAGAGATCTCTTATACGACTATCAAGAGCATTCCACTTTGATATGCAGTATGAAAAAAGTGTTTCTGAAACGCTTGGTACGGATATCAAGCGAAAAGATTGCGTTTCTTGTTCTGAGTTTTATTCAAAGCTGTAAGTCTGGCTGGCAAAATGCTTCGTAAGTATATAGGGGCTAACTTGTTTAAAAATGTTAAATGACACGCAATGATATCTACTGGTTGACATAACATATTTTCCGCGAATGATCTGCCAAAAGGGGAGGAGAAAAACTTCAACCAATCAATATTACAATAACAACAAATAAACAAACAAAGAATTTTCCCATTCTCTTTAGAGTAGTCACTAGTTTCTTTCCTTCAGGACCACAAGCTGAGATAGTTAGTGGCTACACTTAGACAACACAAGTAAGAGGGAGAATATACTTGTATCTTGTAAGCCATCTGGACTTTAGTACACTATTTTTCTATTGCTATTTTTATAGAAAAGATTTGTTTGTTGGAGAAGATATCAAGAAGACATATTTTAGACAGAGATCAGATTGAAAATTTTTATCTTAAAATGTTGGGTTCCAGTTTTAATTTGTGGTTGATTTCATTTATTTGCTGCATGACTAGCCTGGATGCTTGGTGGGGAGATTGTAACCCAGATGTTGATTGTAAGATGACCATGTGGTCGTCATGGACACGCTGTTCTCTAGCAGCAGAAACTGGTATAGGTATTCAAAATCGAACGCGTAAACTTTTGGACACTGGAGATGCATGTAAAAAGAATAGTTGTCCGAAACGTGTTCATCATAGGGATTGTTGTCTCTCTAATTGCAGGTAAGACAATCAAAAGTTTTATAGTTTTGCAAGATGGTACTTCTCGACTTTGATTAAGCTTTTCCAATGCTGATGAATTCTCCCAGAGACAAACCATAAAAGTTGCAAACATTGCATAAAATGACTGATTAAGAGTCAAATACATAGTGAGAAAACTGTCCGCAGATTAAGCTGGAGTTTTCATCGACTTGTGAGCCGGTTAACTCAATTTAAAACATTTTACGCACAGATATAATGATACTGAGCCGATCGTGGCAATCATTTATAATATTTTGAAAAATAGGCAAACCGTTTAAGCATGTACTGCCCGCTGCCCCATCTCGCAACAAAATAAAGCTTGCGATTAAGCACAGTATTTTTATTATGCATTGGGAAGGGACTACTCTTTTCTTCTGGTGATGAATAATTGATAGTGGGAGAGCAAATTTAAAGGGTTTTTTCACAAACATTCCGAACTAAAAACTTGTATAGTTTGCTGTGCAAATTGTGAGTTTAGAGCTTAACACCCTCTCAGTAAGTTTAGAGTGATGTTCAGTGTATTTATCTCCATAAAATATGAAAAAGCCCAAACTAGCAAGACCCCAGGGTATGAAAATGATAAAAATTATCTATTACAAAATACAAAACATTATAGATGGGAAAAAATGTGAGAAAAATTAGAACATTAGAACATACAGATTCCCTCTAATAAATTTCGCTCTTCTCTTGTCTTCTCTCGTCGAGGCTGTGAAAAAAACTTTTAAAATTTTAGCCTTCAAATTTCAAAGCGCCAAATTTTAAAAACATTGTAAAAAATTAAAACACTCCTTCCCTCGTACCCACCCAGCCACACCCGCACACACACAGACCCCCTCTCATAATTTTCACTGTCGTCTGGAAATGGGTTAAGTCCGAAGTTTAAAGTATCCAAAGCTTATATTGGTGGTTTACCGATGAAAGCATTCAAACACCGAAATACAGGAATTAGAAGGGGTTAAAACAAAACCTGGCCCAGCAGAATGGCCCGTGCCAATGGCCCGCTAGTTGGTTTGCTCTCCTTTACCTTATATGGTGTGTTGCGCTCTCCTTCTAATGGCTTTTCACTGGAAAAGTGCATTGTGGGTAACTTTCAAATGTTTTGTTGACAGTTATGACCGAATCGGGTGAATATTCGGGGAAAAATTTGAGAGAATATAAAATTAAGTGAGGAAGAATGAAAGGTCTCAAAAAATATAGAAAACAAATATGATCAATATTTGACATGTCATAGATTGACAAAATGACACTTGTCGACAAAAATATTGACGGAATCATAAAATTTAGGCATGTCAACTCAATTATACCAAAAGGTTTCATCGTGCTCAATATGATGCTAGCAGTGTAAAGGGATATAACTTAACACCAAATCAGAAGCTAGTAAGGCTCTGAGAGTGGTTTTTAGAGCAATGGGTCTAATTAATTCTTCTATTGTCATTTTCCTGACAAAATGATTTTTGTTTAAAAAATATTAACTGGATTGCAAAATTTGACGCTTGTTGACTGTTTTTCCAAAAACAAGACAATTCAATAGGATAGAAATCGAAACCCCTAAAATCCTTCAGACCCTCCGAGGGCAATGAAATAGACATTTGATATTATACGGGATTCTGGTCTGGATATTTAAGGTACACGTGAGGTTTTCCCCAGACATACGAACAAAAACTACCCAAAACGCATTGTAAAGTTACCCACAATGCATTTTTCCATTGAAAAGCTATTATAAGGAGAGCGCAACACACCCTATAAGGTAAAAGAGAGCGAGCCAACTAGTCGGCCAAATAGTAGGCCATTGGCCCGGGCCATTTTGCTGGGCCAGGTTTTGTTTTAACCCTTTATTTGTCAGCTAGTTTCCCAGAGCAAAATGTTAGATTTTCAATCACATATAAACAAAGCCTCGTATATTCAGAACGGAAAGAGATGTTGCAATGGAATTTCTACCCTTTTTTTCTCATATAATGAGGATCATTTTGAAAAAAATGTTTTGAAATGACGTCATCGTGTTGACAGATGTCCGAAAATGTGGTGTCCGAATTTATTTTTTTTGTTGACTTTGACAGGTGAGATAAATATGAAAAAGAAAATATACAACAAGCAGACTAGTTTACAATCGACACATACCCTAAAATCTATCACCTGACAAAAAATTAGCAAATATAACTGTCTATAAAG
>JAUJPO010049673.1:0-15595 GCA_032270745.1 Tiaropsis multicirrata
ATTTCCCGAAACAATAAGGGTTACAGACATCAAACCAGAAAAAAACAGCGTAATCCTCCCTTCTCTTTCACCCCCTGCCCTTACATTGTTTGATCCATCAAAAGATTACTCATGATGGCTGCCCAAGTGTGATGTTTTCGATATGTGTGATATCTAGAATTTACCGAGTGGTATATATGTAGAGTGGCTTTAAAACTTGGAAAAATATATTTTCTTGGGATAAGGCAGTATCAACATACTCGAAAAATAGAACGAATATAGTGCTGTGACTTTTTAATTCTCATTTTTTTATTGGAAATTTTTTATTTTGTAATATTTTGTATATATACAACTTTGGTATCGAATCAATCGCAAGAGACACATCACGACGTTTTTTCAAGGTACTTTCAACGTCCAAATAACGTTCTGACGTTATAATAAACGTTGTTTGGACGTTAAAACAATGTTCCGTGTCTGCTGGGTTGATGCGTATAGAAACATATAGAAACAAAGAAAATATACATTATGTAAATATAAATTCAACTATAAACACAATGGCGGATGTTATTCAGCGGCGGGCGCTGCTTCCTCAGCTGGGGCGGCCTCTTCACTTGCTGCCTCCGCAGCTGGGGCGGCTTCCTCTGCTGGGGCGGCTTCTGCTGCTGGGGCGGCTTCCTCTGCTGGGGCGGCTTCTTCTGCTGGTGCAGCTTCAGCAGGGGTGGTTTCAGCTGGGGCAGCTTCTTCTAAAAGAAGAGAAATTTATTCATTTTTTCATATTTAAAATTTTTATTCCCATTAGACGAATTGTTCTACTTTCACACTTAGTTCCTCAAATCGAATTAGTTCGAATCGAATCGAATCGGACCAAAACGGGTTTCTAAAATCAAATTCGAAACCAAATCAATTCGTTATTCGAATACAATCGAAGCCAACAAAACATCGATTGAACATCAATCGAAAGCACTAGTTGAAGCAATCGAATTTTGCCAAGGTTTTTTAGACAAACTGATATTCGATTGATTCGGTCAACCAAATTTCAATCGTTCGATTGCGTTTGATTGAATTTGATTAATTCAGCAATCGAACAATTCAATGGATTACGTCTGGAGAGATACTTTGATTCCAAAATCACAGTGCAAAATGATGAAGACAGGATGAAACTAGGATGTCTAAGGATACCAAAAAATTAGGATTACTCCCTTTTTGCCTAGCTGACCGGCTCTTATAGTGCTCATTCACATTCCCCAGGTAGAAAACTCTTCCCCAGTCTTCTCCATTTTTTTATCATTTCGATTAAATTATTTTTGAAAAGCACTGGCAAAATTCGATTCGCATTGAATCGACAAATCCTTCTTAGTGGGAATTGAACACACGACCTTTCGCTTGCCGGGCAATTTCTCTCCCAAAATTTCCCAAATTCGATTCGTAGCGGTACCATGGAAATAAAAAAGTGGAGCAAGGCGCCTCTGGGTAAATACGAGATAGAGGTCACAGGGAAATGATAAGAAATAGTCATTTTTCTTAGAGTATTCTTAACTTTTTGGCCAATTTCATCATGAATATTCTTAAAAAGTGTATTCTTATAATATTTCTTTCAACAAACCTTTGTCTTCAATCTTCAAGTCAGCGACGGCTGGTGCAGCAGTATCGGCCATTTTGTTATTTGAATGTTAAAAAGTTTCGAGACGAAAAATTATCTTGAAAATCTGAAAAAGAAGGCATGGGAAAATACTGAAAAATGATTCATATCTTGGCCAAACCTAAAAATTATTTCTAATTATAGAATATTAGATACTAGCCACTCTGTTAGTCAAATTATGAAATTATTTCTACGGAAAATAATTTCTGAAATATTCGGTACCGAAAAATCAAATAATTGGGTTGTTGGCCGGCGAATTTGCCTGTTTTAACCTAATTTCTTTCATTTTCGTAGGGGTTTTCGGCAAAAAGCATAAATAAAATGGCCAAAATTCGCAAACAACACGAAAATTAATGCTCGCGAAAATTCATCCCATTAAGGTTATGTTTTCCGATCATTAAAAAAACATCTTTGGAGTAAAAAACTACCAATATTTCATTATCTAGTCACGAAAATTTGTCATCATCAATCAATGATTGTTTGTCTTGCAGTATTGACAGTAAGCCTTTCAACATCTAATCACATAAAATTACGTTATATCAAGAAAAACATCCCCAACAGGCACACAACGTCGTTACAACGTTCTTTCAACGTCCAAAATAACGTTCTGACGTTGAAACAACGTCGTTTGGAAATAACGTTCCATGTCTACTGGGTCGTATCAGTATACCTTATCGAATAAAATTATAGTTGGACAAAATTATTAGTCATCTCAAAATTTCTTAGTTAACTTTGTTCGACTAACAGTTTTAACTAAATTTAACTAATTATAGAAGCTTAAAACCAAGTTTTTAGTCGGAGAAACTTCAGTCATTTTCAAAAATAAATTAGAGGTCTCTTTTTGTCTGACTAAGTTTTGTCCGCTATCCTGAAAAAGTTTTCTCCATAAAAAAAAATTCTCAAACAAAAATTTATATAAATCCTGAAAAAAAGTTCTCTTACCTTATGTCTACTGACTTGAAAACGCCCATTAGGATGATTCAACGTCCAACACTTTTTTTATATATCCACTCCATAATTCATTACCAAACCCCCTGAATCCATTCAACCAGAAAATCTAATCTCATTCTACTATTGTCAGTGAGAAAAGATGAAGGCTTTTAGCCGAGTCCTTTTATTTTGTGTTCGACAGACAAAGAAAATTGTTGAAATACTAGTCGGGGGATTTATGTGAAGTCGACCATTTTTCAATTATCGTTATTCGCATGTTATTGTTCTGTGTATTTTTATTCTTTTGTACATAAGAATCTTTATCCATAAAAATGTATGTTTCAAAGTTCACTTGGACGTTCATGAGATGTTGTGAAAACATTCAACATTTGGACCACACGATCTAAAATACATCTATTGAACTGATGGCGATCGAATATAATGAATATCGTTTTTTTTAACTATTTGTGAAAAGCCACATTTAATCATATGTATTAAAATTTCAATTGCAGAGGGGTCGATCTCTCTTTTTTTTGCATAACGCTTTAACAAAGTGTTGGAACATGATGAACATTTCTTAAACACACATAATATACGCAAATGAAAGTAAGTGACAAAACCATGCTTCAAAACCACCTAAAAACCTATATAAATTGATCCTGAAAACCTCAGGATATTAAAACACCTCCTTCAGAACTAAATATTTCTAGGTGTCCAAAAGATAATTTAAAATTTGATACACTCTCTGCATACGTCATTATTCTACAGTAGCAGTTTTTTCCTTTCCCTCCAGTACGCTCTAAAGACATAGGCGAACATAAACGCGTATGATCATATCTCTGGTCTGAGAATCGTTTTGACGTTCAAGCAACGTCAGAATGTTTATTGGATGTTGAAACAATGTTGGAATGACGTTGTGTGTCTGCTATGTTTAGAGCTTTAGCGTACCATCGAAATGACCTAGGACTCAGCAGGCAAACAACGTTAATGCAACATTGTTTCAACGTCCAAATAACGTACTGATGTTGAAACAACGTTGTTGGGACGTTAAAAAACGTCCCGTGCTTGCTGGGGATGGAGAATGTCGTTTTTTTAAATACAAACTTGCAGGGCGATTGATTTCAACAATGTGTCTTTTGTAAGCTTATCTTAGGGAAAAACACTAACTTTACTAGATTTACAGTGGCCAAATGGTTAGAGTGTTCGCCTCCCGTTCGCAAGGTTGTGGGTTCAACCTTCAGCCGGGTCAGTCCAAAGACTGATACAAACTGGTACTCGCTGCTGTCCTGCTTGGCACTCAGTATTAAGGGATCATAATGAGTGTAAGTGGATAAATCCAGGGAAAAGAGTGGCGTCCCCCCCCCCAACCTTCGGGTAGACAGCTACTTAAAAAAGGGAGCCTTCGGGTCGCCCTCGACCGTCCTCGCAAAACTTACTTACTTATTTTACTATTCATTCTGCATATTCGAAATTCTTTTTCTAAAAGCAGAATATTTCGATCAACAGAATTAGAGAGAGGATAGATCTCCGTCGAAAAAGAATTTAAGATTTTGGAAAATTCTTTCTCTCAGTAAATTGGATTGACATATTTTAGGTTAGTTTAAAAAACCCATATTCTGTCAAAACATTGAAATAAAAAAAGTTTTATTTTATTTTTATTTTATTTTATTTAAATTGGACGTCATTTGTACGTTGAAAAAATGTTCGGTCAGAACTTCAATCAGAGATTAAAAGCAGTGTAGACTAAGCCGGTCTTAAAATTTTAATGATATTATTTTTTTCTTTTTGCTCAGTTTGTTTATTAGTCTAAACTCTCTAAAAGATAAAAATTAATTAATTGTCTTAAGATTCTGTGTAGCTATCAATCTCTGACCGACATTGATGTCTGAGATGGTTGAAGGGTTGAAAAGAGGTTCACATTTAATAGGAGTAATCGCAAGAGTTTTTTGGAGAATCTTGATCGCGTATTCTTTTACGACACAAGAGGGTCCTCAAGGTCCAAGGGGGTTGAGAAATATGTAGATGTTGATGTCCCACGTCAATGCGTCATCAGAATCATCAATAGCATTAGTGGGGTATGTATGCCTTGGGTTCGAGGGTAAGGTTGTTGAAAGTTTGCAAGAATAACCCCCCCCCCCCTCCCGAAAACTTTCAAACAACATCTATCTTGATCTAGATTATTGGAAAAGATTGTTTCTATTTCTATTAAAAAAAAGAAAGATTTGAAAAGTAGCCATGTCAATTGGTAATTTTTTGAAAAATATATTAGGGGGATAGTAATGAATTTAAAAAGGAACATGAGTCATACAGAAAGACCCTAGGAGACTGACATTCTAGACTCTGACTGAATATTTTAGTCAAATAATAGTATGTAATATAGAAAAAGTATGACGGAAAATATTATAACTATATTTTTAAGAATCGCGATAAAATTCGCTACATACAATAATATAGTCGATTTTTGAATTTTTTTTACTCATTCATTTAAGAAATTCGAAATTTTTAGTAAGAAAATTTCATTCATTAAAAAAATTCATTATTGCGATTGAAAAATTTTAATAGGCGTTATTAAAAACCGAGAGCTTATAATATCTGCCTTATTATTTGTGGCTTAGATTGATGGTTATCTCCATATGATGATCACAAATGAAAATTCAGATTGAATATACTTACTTTTTTTTATAAGAACAAATTTATAAGAACAATATGGCTGAGAAATGGCAAAAAAATATGAACAGTTTTAGAACAGTACTGCAGCTATAAAAGTATATGTTTTTTTCTTTTTTTAACTTTATTTTTCCTTTTTTAAACTATGAAAAAGCAAAAGGACTTTTAAAATTCTTTTCAAAAACTCAGAACAAGATAAGAACAATTTGAGCCTAAATTCGACAAAAAAATTATGAACAGCCGAGGCTCATCCAAGACTTCATGGTTCTTATAAAAAAAGGGCATTGGTCCAGGCAATATGGGGCACTTTACCCCCACCTTGGAGATGAAAAAGATTTGAGACTGTTTTTGGGTTCCGACACACCTATATACAAAATACACAATTTTGATCTAGATCATCTAGAAATGAGTAGGGAGGTTTTTAAACATGTTTACTACATCTGTGCAAAATTTTAAGACAAAAACAAATAAATTTTCGGAGTTATGCAGAAAATAAGTAAACGACCCTAGGCATTGAAATTAGCTATTTGACATCCAGGGCTAAACTTATTGGTTTGTAAAATGCCAAGTAGCCATCCAAAAACGTCAAAAACTTTCACATTGTCTTATTTGATGTAAAAGTTGATGAAAGACTCGTTTTTACCAATTTTCTCAAAGTATTATCGACTGTGAAAAAACAATTAGCTTTGATTTTTAAAAACCATCATGATTCTCAAAATATAGGTGTGTCGGAACCCAAAAACAGTCTCAAACCTTTTTCATCTCCAAGGTGGAGGTAAGTGCCCCATATTGCCTGGACTACATTCATTTTTTTTATCCTTCTACTGAAACATCTAAAAAAGCCGGATGTTTCAGTATATAATACAATAGATTACCTTATCGGGGATAAAAGTTGGGGAAAGATTTAGTTACCTTTCTCGATAAAGTACGTCATGGAACCTAGTAGAGTCTAGACGTCAGTTTTAAGAAATTGACAGACGGTAATTAAGGTTAATTTTTCAAAGATTAATTTAAAATGATAATGTAGTTTAAGTTTAAAAGCTGATTTAGATTTTAATCAAAACAAAATCATCCATTTCGCAACGTGCAGTTTTATATAAGAACAACCCTAAAAGAACATAAGACTTCAAGGTCAAAGATGTTTAAAGGACGTCTCTAATAACCTAAAATAGCTAGAAATAGTCTTAGCAAAAATTAAGAACACTGAGGTTTTTAGAATTGAGCAATTCGTGGTTTTAATCCAGGAATGTATAATCTTGACCGCATTATTACGCGATTATACGAAATTGTACTTTAAAACTTTAAGTATATTCATATATCCTTTGATAATCTTCTTGCAAAATATGCAAAGATTGGATATATAGTATAACTCCGGTCTGGAATTTTATCATATTTGTCACGTGATCAAAAAATAGACCAATCCCTAAGAGAAGATATTGTTTTAAACAAAGAAAAAGTCGACAAAAGGTTAAATAAATACATTGCCAGAGAAGTGAATCTTTTACTGAGAATGGCATTAGCATCAAGGACGGAAACAATCACGGTCATAAGGCATTTGACTTAAAAAAAAAAGCATAAAATCACCAAAAATAGAGTATAGCTGCCCTATTCCGCTTTTGAAAGTGGTCTGTTGGTATTTGGTAGCATCAACCTTTGATAGCATCAACCTTGAAGGAGCACGTGTCAAAAAGTTTACAAATCTTTAGACCATGACTGACTGCTAAAAACTTAAGTTTGAATTGAATAATCTCGTTTTTATAATATAAAGGAACAAGAAACGCAATATCCTTACCAGAGCCTGATTCTCCACTTATTGTTTTCAAGGTTTAAAGTCTTAATCGCAATGCTGGAAAAAAGGTCCGTAGACTTTTAGTGGGGCTAAGAGGGCAAACTGTATTATCATATATTTTATTTCTCATACCCGATCGCGTGTTTCGAAAAGCCAAGGAATTCCTTGGAAAAGCGTAATTCCACGATAAGAGTCAGTCGCGTGACCTTAATTTAAAGAAAACAGGTCTTGCAATGACTCAAGTGAGCGACCCGAATGTCCATGTTTCAGTGAACAAGTAGTATCCTACTGGTCACCCGCAGTGGAAAAAGCACATTTTTTTGCGCCATTTGAGAAAATGGTCACCCCAGTGGAAAATCAAAGAAATACAAAGAAAGAGTCAGCCTCCATTTTTGGAGGCTAAAAAATGCATAAAAAATGAAGGAGTGAGTGAATTATTAAAATATGATAAGAAATATTAAGTGGAAGGATCCGAGAGGGCGGCACTCGTATGGTTCAACCACAGGGATTTGCCGCCCTTATAGTTATAGCTTATATACAAACTTTGCATTTTATTCCCAAAACTTTACCACCGCACTGGATACAGTAAACATTGGGTTGAAGAGATTGACAAAAATGGCAAAAAGACCGCCTAGATTCATAAATTTAACGGTTTTCCATATTAAAATCCCTTATATGACAAGTTATTTTTATAAAACAGTTTAGGTGACGTGACAAGATAGTAGGCTCCAGAATGTAGACATCTTTTTAAACTGATGATGCAACTGCGGAAAAGAGATAAAATTCCATACTTCGTTTCATGCATGCATATATCAAATTTTCAGTTTATTAATGGGAGGAAATATAGCGTAATACTTGTAAACGTTTAGATATTATTAAAAGTTTGGGGTTGTTTGAAAAAAACACCAATTTTGGAATAGCCTGACAACATTGTTTGGACAAACAAAGTGGAACAACATAATATGAACATAATATCAATAATTCAACAACATTGTTCGGACATTAGAACAACGTTCTGTGCCTGCTGGTAATATGATTTTTAAGTTTATACTATTTATTCTTATAAAAAACGAAAGCACTATCGTTAAAATGTTCGAATAGTAAATTTAATTCCCTTTTGATTTGAATTTTTTTTTTTAATGACTTTGTTGTGTGTTGTTGGTGGCTTTAAACCGAATTGTATGATTTTTATCTTATGTTTTTATACTAGTACAAGTTCAGTAAAAAATAATAAAATGTTTCAAATAGCTTTGGTTAGATTTGCTTAAAATTTGATGGACTTTGTCACTTCTGCAAAAAATTCAAAATATTTTGGAATTGATTATTAAAATAGATCAATTTATCTGTTAAGCTAAGCTTACAAGGTCATCTCTGACTCTATGTCAAGGTTTTACTGCCAAAGAAATTTCCTCTTTAGATCAGATCGAATTTGGAATGATCACTTTATTAAGATCTGGAAAAAGTCTCACCTTGGTCTAGTTAAGACACGCCAGCCACTTTTTTTAATTTTGATATATTATAGTGTCTGAGTTGCAGCAGGGATGATATAAAATGGCATCCCCGGCTAAAATTGATCTTCGTCGCTGGACTTTTTTTTACTATATCCCTTGGCCAAGAAAAATGTCAAAATTTTGTTTTAATAAATACGAACAAGGAAATGTAAACAAGAAGTTTGCGAATTTAAATTGGTTCTTTTTATCAACTGCCGAAATTCAAAATGGCAACTACAACCGTCAGAATCATCAGAATCATAAAAAAAGAAGTAGCAAGGTCTCCATGCTAACCTTGGTCTCACTCAGAATCTTCTACTTGAAATTAAAGTTCAAGTTCGAATTCCAGTCAAGAAACATATACACGCTTTTTTTAATGAGAACAAACCCTATATGAACATAAGACTTCAAAAGTCAGAAAGCTAAGAACATTTTAAGAACATTTTAAAGCCTTCCGATGATAATTTCTGAAGAAAATATATGTTTCGAAAACACCTAAAATCTCTCTTTTTCAGTAAAATCAAGAACATTTTAAGACTTGAATTTTCAGAAAAGCTAAGATGATAGTTTCTGAAGAGGATATTATGTTTTGAAAACACCTAAAATTGCTCTTTTTCAGTAAAATTAAGAAGATGTTAAGAACATTATAACACTTGAATTTCAGAACATTCAAACATCCTTCGGCATAGGCATAGGCACCCCAAAGGAGGCATGGTTCCCTCATTTTTTACAAAGTAATATTTCGTTAATAACGAGAGAATTCTTCTATTGTATTTTCTCTCTTCAATTCTATGAAAATGCAAGCAGGCTAAAATGGCAGTTTTCGGCTCTTAAAATGTCAAAATTATCTTCTTGCACCCCCACTGTTAATCGCAAGCCGGGACCCATGTTCGGTCATAATATTCTAATGAAAAAAGAAGACGTGTAAAAATCAGAGGTCAAACAGATCAATCAAAATGAGGTACAAATATTTGTGATACCCCTATATCGAAATTGATACATTTAAAGTGAAAGGATACAGTAGTGTGTGAAAAGAAATAAGATGTTGCTTGCTGAGAAAATTATTGAGGTGTGAGTCAAAGAGAGGTGCGATTTAATAAAGACACGATTTTTTCCTGAATCTCAAATTGTCAGGAGTTATGACCAAAAGTGTCCAGTATGGTAAATAGAGTGTAGGAACGTATATATACGTCTTTCGGACTGGAAAGGTTAAATATATATATTTATTTATCTTAAGTATTTTATTAGGGATAAGAACCATTGTTACAATATGGAACCCGAAAAACGTTAAATAAATAATTAAAAAAAAACAAAAAACGATTGTTTGTGCATTTTGGGTCAAATGATCAATAATAACAATAATATGGATTCTGCAAAAAGAAATTCAAAACTAATAAGTAAGTTGAGTAAGTTAATCGGGGCGGCCTAGAGCAGCGCCCGTACAGCGGACGAGTAGATCACTCTTTCGCTAGCGCTAGACTACTGGGTGGATATTGAGGCGGAGCACCTGCCGTCAACTTCCCTGTGACTTACCGCACAATTCAGTTTATCTGTTTTGTGCTACTTGTTCTTGAGTAAACAATGACCGGAATCGAACCTGAAACCTTTTCGATTGTGAGGCGAGTGCTCTAGTGACTGAGCTAACCGGTCAAAACTAATATTTTAAAATTCTTAATAAAAAATAGTCGAAATTTTTTAAATGTAAATTTCAAGGGAGATAAAAAAATTTCTTTCATTTGATGATGATTTGTAAAAGATTTTCAAAACAAATGAATCCGTTTTCATCAAGACTTGATTTGAATTGCCAGAACAGAATGTCAACACAAAAAATGACAATTTTATTAATTTTTAGTCATCAATATACACTCTTTTGGAAAAAAACTATCTCATACACAGTATAGTAAAATAAATAAACAAAAAGAAATTATTTACATCTATTCATTCTCTGATTATGTCATTAACAACTTATAGTTTTAGATACCTTTAGCCTGTATCAGACTGCCTAATGACTGTTTTATTTTTTACTTTTGTTGTACTGACTTATGGCCTTTTTACCTGACGAGCAAGAGTCAGGTACAGGACAGGATAGATTCCTTATGTATCAGTATTTAGTTCAGTATTTAGTTCAGTATTGAAATAGGGTAAAAGAATAAATATTTTTATAGGAATCGATTCTCTGGTAACTTTATTGAATTCTCACAGCAAGCAGCGATTTATCTGTTTTGACAAGAGATGTACTGTAGCTACTTTGACTGAAAATTGACAGAAATGTTACCATACAGACCTTTAAGCTTTTTAGCACCCAAACCCATTAATTACAGTAAATAAGAAACAATAAAAAAACGATACCGAAATTTTCGCCGCAATTATGCAGGTTTGTTATTTTTTCTTCGGTGTTCTGTGTGTACCACGTGGTATTTGAGATTTAGTGCGTGCAGGTGTCGTCTTGGTTGAAGCATCATTTTTGACTGAAAATGTAAAAAAGTGAAAGAAATAGTTTCAATATTCTCAACTTTTAGTTTGAACTTAATGTATGAGAATGTACGACCCTGTGCCCCAGTCGGGTGCCGAAATTAAGAAATTTTGTCACTTTTGTCGGGTGTTTTCGAAAATTTAGAAAAATCTGCACCCGACTTCCGTATCTTCTGCATCCCGTCGGAGGCCTTGGAGGGGTCGTGAGAATGTGCGAGTCCACAAATATTTACAAATGAATCTTGTTTTATCATCTTTGATATTAGTCTACAGCCTTTAGTCTAATATTCTTATGTTACCCAACAAGCTTCGTTTTTGTACATAAAATTTATTCTAGTAGTTTTCTACAATTAACCCTTCAAAAACTAATTTACATAACATTGTGATGAAGTTGAGCGCAGTAAGATCGTATTTCTCTATAACTTTTACAGCACACTCAGGGCCTTTAGGCATCAAAAGAAAGTCATGGAATATAAAAAGTAACAAATAAAAATGAAACGTACCCATTCCTCCTGCTTTCTTCAAGCGTTGCAAATTCACTTTACATTTCTCCACCAAATGAGTCTTCCAATTCTAGAAAAAAACTCTTGATCGTCAAATATGGAGGAAAAGATGAAGAAACGGCCGTTTTTGCCATATTTAGACAATGAGTGAACAAAAATACAAGAAACTTGATTCAGTTACACTAGACTCAGTCTTCTAGCTAATAGAATCGAAACAAGAGTGATTTGAAGCCGCACCACTGGGCGGTTTGCCCTCAGGGAATTCAAATTTAAAAATCAACACCCACCGCCCAGCCTAAAACGGGCGGCTCCGAAGGATTCTACTCTCAGCTTTCCATCGAGCTATAAACCAACCTCTAATTCATTCTGGTTCAGGAGATATTGAACTTCAAAGTTTTTCCTAGCTCAATTTTACCCAAAAAGGCCCCGGTACGGCAAGGCTAATAAAAAGCTTTTTTTCATAGATTTTCTGTAGTTTAAAAACACGAACTCACTCTAAAATTACCCTCCCTTCTTCCTATTTTACAGACTTCAGTATTGAGAGTTGAAAAAAGGCACTATTCCATCAAAACATCGAATCTCCAAAGACCTTGCATCTGATTATAGTGGTACCACCGTTTTATTTTTGGCCCAGCGCAAGTATAGGCTTCAATTCCCTTTCACACTTTCACTCTGATACTTGTACTTTGTGTTTCTATTGCAAGCCCGGATGAAATCCCGATTTTTGGAATGAATCCATTTAAAAAAAGATTACGTAATGGATATCATAAATAAAGCAACTACAGCTATCTTACTTCTTCAGTATCCTGCACATGCGCAAAACAAAGTGGACAGGTCAACTTGCTCGAATTTCCTGGAACTGGAAAAAAAAGAAGAAAAAAGTATCAATTAGCAACTTTATTATTTTGTATGAAGAAATACTACTGTTTAAAATTTAAAATAACTCGAGTTCTAAAATATTCTAAAATTCGTTTGAGTGAACGAGGTTCGTGTAATTGAAATTTAAAGTTTGCGATTTTCTAAAAATTTGTCCCTTTTTCACAACTTTGGACTAAAGATTTTAGACTTCACCAAAGGCACATCATTAACACTTAACCCCTCCTCCATCAATGGAATGCTCTTGAAAGTGCTTTGTTTGCATATGGTACGAACCCTAAAAACATTTGTCCCTTTTCACAACTTTGGACTAAAGATTTTAGACTTCACCGAAGGCACATCATAAACCCCTTAACCCCTCCTCCATCAATGAAATGCTCTTGAAAGTGCTTTGTTTGCATATGGTACGAACCCTAAAAAAGAAGGCTCTCAACTGCTGACAACCGAGTCCTGTTAACCTGATATTTAGATGGTGAATTTTCTAACGGTACGCTTGGGCACACTCAATCTCAAGCAACTCGTATCCGAACCAACGAGAAAGTCGAGAACTCTTATTGACCACGTCATCACCAACACCGACACGAAATTGATCGCGAGCGACGTTGTCTTCTGTGATGAAATATCTGACCACGACTCTCCCTTCTGTATACTGAAAATCGATAAACCTCGTTACGAACCTCGACATAAATATATCAGAGACGAGCGAAATTTTGTACTTGAAAGTTATGTAAACGATTTTCGTGAGCTGCCATTGAACATTGTGTACGCTTTCGACAACACCTCGGATAAAGTTAGTGCACTCAATAAACTAATCACAGAGTGTATTGACCGTCATGCGCCTATTCGAAAAATTAAATTGACACGTCCGTCATCTCCGTGGATGAAAGATCTAGATGTACGAAACCTACAGCGTCAAAAAGAAGAACTGCGAGTCAGTCTGAAAAGCAATCGAAACGACGTACAGCTGGAGCAGCTCAAGAAGGTACGAAACGATCTCAAAACAAATATCCGAGACGCAAAGAAAAAGTTTATGAAAAACCTTCTCGCAAATAAAACTTCATCAGAAACATGGAACGTCATCAACAAAATTCTTCACCCACGCTTGAAACGTATGAACATCGATCCAGACGAAATCAACAAATTCTTCAACTCTACTGCTGTTCGAACGACGGGGAAGAATGCAGGAGAACTTTCAAAATCATTTATTCAGGATTTACCTGATCATCCAGATAACTTCCATCTTCGCCACGCAACGTATGACGAAGTACTTAAAGCTATCCAAAAACTGAGATCAGACTGCTCAACCGGCCCAGACAATATCCCATCAAAGCTCGTCAAACCAGTTTCGCAATATCTCGCATCACCCTTGACCCACATCATCAACAGCTGTATAACATCATCCACCTTCCCAGACGACTGGAAAATTAGCCGAATTTGCCCCGTACCAAAAGTCAACGATCCCCAATCACTAATTGACTACAGACCCATCAGCATTCTACCAATCTTATCCAAGGTTTTTGAAAGAGTTATCCTTCAACAACTTACAGATCATATAGAAACGAAATCAATTTATCTTGACAATCAATCCGGCTTCCGAAAATCCCACTCAACCACAACCGTTCTACTCAAACTGAAAGATGATATTAAAACCGCTATGAGTAGAAGTGAAGTGACTTTATCGATCTTTGCCGATTTCTCAAAAGCGTTCGATACAGTTGATTATCGTATTCTACTGGAACATCTCAGCAACCTTGGCTTCTCCCGACAAGTCCTGTTTCTAATCGGTGATTATCTATCCAATCGCAAACAGTACGCTCAGATCGACGACAAATCATCCGACAAGTTAAACGTTCAGTTCGGTGTTCCACAGGGTAGCATACTCGGCCCTATTTTCTTTAACCTGTACGTTACCACAATAAACACTAATGGTCAGAGTACCTATCTTCTCTACGCTGACGATACGACTCTTCTACGTCACACCAAAATCAAAGAATTGCAGAATACCATCGAATCTGTCCAGAACGAAATCGACAACATAAACCAGTGGTCAGACCGAAATAACCTCTGTTTGAATGCTAAGAAAACAAAAATGACTGTATTTTCAACCAGACAGCTAGCACAACGCCATTCGCTTGCTGACTTGGTCACCGAGATAAAAAGTGCCGGTCAAGACATCGAAAGAGTCAAGAACTTCAAAATTCTTGGCGTCAGATTTAACGAGCATCTCGACTGGACTGAGCATGTAAATCAGACCCTAAAATGCTGTTTCGCTAAACTTCGTAACTTGAAACAGTTTCAAAACATCACAACCTGGCACCAACGTAAAATGATAGTTGAGTCTTTGGTCCTTAGTAAATTAATGTACGGATCTGTGCTGCTTTCAGATGCTGCCAAATATCAGATAAAACGTTTACAGAAAGTCCAGAACGCCGCGGCTGGTTTTGTGCTGAAGCGCCACGCCACCATCAAAGATGTTATCGAGCTGAAATGGCTTCCCGTCGCTGAAATTATCGACTTCACCATGGCGAAAACCGTACACAGCGCACTTCATAACCCCGATTGGCCATCTTACCTGCAGATAGCCAAAGTTAACAACCCTGACAGAGAACTGCGATCTGAAAAAATTATTTTGCATGATATTGAAAACAGAAATCGTGTGGCTGGTACCTTTGAGCACGAGGGTGCTATATGTTTTAATGATCTACCTATCAACATAAAGCAAGTTGAAGCAAAGAATAGCTTTGCAAATCTAGCTTGGAAATATTATTTTGATAGGGCATTAGGTAAATCTTTGAATTTGACTTGATCTAAGAAAATTATTACAATCGCCTATCCGAAGTTAGAAATTATCGAATACCAAATCTAGACCGTTTTGTTAATCTAATTTACCAAGCCTCTTAACAATCTTAATCCCAACCAGTTAGTCAACTTCACTTTTCGTTCTCATCATAACCGACCTTAGGCTTTGACATATCGAGCTTTGAATTAGTTCTAACTTATTTTTGTTTATATTTAATGTATGTTATTTTCATTTTTCAACAATAAGGCTATGACAGTTTACTCCTCTTGTACCTTCATACATTGCCTCAGCATTTAATATTATACAATATCAAGTCTATTAGTAGAGGTGTATTCCAATTTACTACTTGAACGTTACTTTGAATCAACTACAACAATTTACTTGCACTTCTTACTACCTAGCTTCTATGCCTTAGTCCTCAGCCTTAAATTATATATTTATCAAATATTA
>JAUJPO010049684.1:0-29978 GCA_032270745.1 Tiaropsis multicirrata
TTGAAAATCTTCACTGGCCCATTAGTATCATTAGTTAATTGCAAATGCGTTTGAAAATGCATTTGCAAATTAAAATTAAAATTCATAATTTTATTTTCGTTTCAATTTTCTTTTTCACGATGATACTCCTAGGCCACCATAGAGCTACAAATAAACAAGAAAATGGATCAAGAAAGTGAACATAGAAAAAAGTTAAAATTCTTATGTAGGATTTGTGGGAAAAAAATTCAACTTGGAAAAGGATACAGGAATGCAAAACCAAAATTGAATTCAAGGATAAATTGTTTGTTTATGATGTCAGAGTTGATTTGGAGCTAATGAGGTAGGTTATAGTTAAACTGTATGGAAGTTTGGTATGTTATTTCCATGGCAAGAAGCAGCAGCACAGTGGCAAATTTTACTTAATTTCATAATGTAGTCTTTTTATAGTCACATTTACCCTTAGCTAATCGAGAGCTAATGCTAATGGCCTGTTGCTGAAGATTTATAGACCAAGGTGTCAAATACTATCAATTTGACGGAAGAAAATCCTTCAATCAGAAGTTATGATACTATTAAAATACTAAGGAATAAAATACTTTGAAATTTTTTTTTTGATAACATATTATAACTCTCTTCTATTTTGTTTTGAAGTTGTGAAGAAACTTCTCGGTCGTCTTATGTTTTCCCCAATTTTGATTGGTTTTCTTATAACAATCCGTCTTTTGTTTACAAAAGTCGTAGCACCGAATATTTTATAATATGTTAACGCCGAAAATTATTACAATAGGAACAGATGTTTATGTGCATAGCAAGCATTCAGTTGATTTTTGAATGAAATCTGAGCTTGATGTTATTCCTTTTCTCTTCAAATTTTCTTGATAATACTCGATTGTACAATTTCAATGTAGTTTATGGAACTAAAATCGAGTTGAAAATGTCGAGTGGACAGAGATTGAACATTTTTAGATTTTTAGGATGAAACAAATCATTTGAGAGTAGGTTTGTGGTAGCATAAGCATAGGCATGTTAGTAAATGTCTAAACTTATTATATGCGCTAACCTTAAGGCCTTTTGGCCTCTTTATTTACCTAAAATTAATGTTTTGACTAAATCATAAAAATTCTCATTTATTTTTACCTTTAGCAGTTCCGAGAGTGTGATCATATGGTGGCCCTGTATCATTTGAAGGTGTCATGCCTTGGTGGACAACCCAATCCATTTGATCATACCACAAAGAGTTATACCATTTACAGCCTTTCCCATCTTCGAAATCACAAGAAGAAGGACATCGTGCTTCGTCTGCTTTGTTCTTACAATCAGCCACAAAGTTACAGTATTTGCTGTATGGAATACACTGTCCATCACCACAGCTCCATTCACCTGATTTGCATCCAGGGGCGGGTGAAGGTGTAACAGGGCGTGGGTCTAAAGTGGCGGTGAGTGATGGTTTGCATTCTTTAGAGAATGAAATATCATCGATAGCAATCTTGTTGTGTCTGTTATATGTTCGTTTGGCTTCAATGACCATTTGGTAATTCTTGGTAGCTGAGATGTGAACGACGGCTTTAATCCACATGTCTCCTTGATCACCTGCTTTCGTCCACAAAGTTTTCATGGGTGAGATGGCAGCCGACGAAGTCTTCATCTTGATGTTGATTGTGGCTGGTGGGGAACCTTCAGAACCCAACATGTGATACCAGAACCTCATGACACATCCGTTACTTGGTAAGAAGACAGTGGATAACAAACGAGCTGTTTCATTGGGTCTGTTTGCATTGGGCATAATGGTCAGGAAGTATCCAGATGACAAACCTAAAAATACGCAACTAGTCAATATCTGTAGATTTTTATGGTAACATTTAAGTTTCGTTATTGCCATTTGGACATTAATAAGTTTTGATAGCGCAAACATTAAACCCGAACAGCAAGTAAATAACTGCTATATATTTCTTTTACCTGAAGTGTGATCAAATTGAGGACCGAGGCCAGTTGCATGGCTGACAGAACGCGTTCGTCGGAAGTTGAAATCGTCGTCATTGTCGTCATACCAATTGCATGTGTCTGTTTCAAAGTCACAACGTTCTTTAAAGTTGGCACAGATTGCTTCTTTCTCATCAGTACCATCACCACAGTCTTTAGAATAATCACATTCTTGATCAGGTGAGAAACATCCTCCACTGGTGCAACCTATTTGTGCGTAATTACATGCAGCTGTGCGGATAGGGAATGCACAATCGATAAGTTCGATATCATCGATAGCAAGGTTTTCTTGATCTCCGCCGATGAATTGCAATTGCCATCCTGTCAAAGATGATCATCACGTTATAAAAATTGTTTAAACAACGTGAAGGAAGATTATATAGTAATTTAAGAGCAAGCATCCTTTAATCTATAGAATGTTATACTTTTCATCAGTCTTTCTAGCGCAACCAGATCAATTATTTTCTTAGAAAGTGAATTTGCAAGTAAAAAAGGAAGAAAATATCAATAAATAACATTAGTTGGTTCACCTTCAGGTTTGGATCCGATGCCCATTACTGTTTCTTGCCACGTCGATTTCTTTCCGAAGTTTCGCCAATACAATTGATTATAAGTACTCTTGCCCTTCACGTCTTGGTAAAAGCCTGCACGAACATCCGACATTGAACCATTGTAGAAGTAAGAGAACATCAATTTACATTGTGGAGCCGTTGCAGATAGTTTAGCGCTCAACATGGTGGCTTTCCCATAGTTGTTACCAGTTCCCTGTCTAGCGATCATGAAATAACCTGCCTTCGACTTGGTTGTGAAATCAGTTGTTGGAGCACCGACACCAGATGAAGTGATATCGACCGGTCGTAACCTTTGAAATTCAACCTTGCCATAACTGACGTCATTGTAATTACAAGTATCCTTCTCGAAAGTACACGATCCTGTATATTAACAAACAGATTATTATGGTCAATAACAGATTTTACTCGATTTGACTGTTACAATGTTAAAACAAATAGCCAACTTCAATCGCACAAAAATTGACAAAATAATAGTAAAATTAATAAAAATACTCACCACAACCCCACTCATCTTCTCCGTTAGTGCAATCAGCTCTGTGATCACATTTCAAAGCTTCTGAAATACACTTAGCATCGGCTGAGCAATAAACCTGTCCAAGGCTGCAAGGTGTGGTTGTGGTTGTTCCTGGGGTGGTGGGTAGGGCGGTAGGGAGGCTACCTCGTGATTGTGTACACCCTTCGAAAGAGATATCATCTAATGAGATATCACCAGCAAATCCGTCTCCAATTTCTGCTTCAATTATGACCTGGTGAATGAATGATTATTAATTAGTTATTTTACTGAAATCATTTTGTTCGAATGTTTAGTTATGAGAACAAAAGGGTTTCAATTCAGAACCCTAGATATCTAGTAAGAGAACAGAACAAACTGGAGTAATGATGAATAAACTTTGAATAAAAATCTATGAAACATTTTACTGACCTGGAACGCGGCATCACTTCGAACGATCAACGTTCTGCGGACCCAGTTATCAATTGTGGCTATATTGTTTTGCCATAAGATCTTTTCTTCACAAGTTTGACACTTTCTTGTTTTGATGCGTAACACACCGATGTGTTGTCCCAACATGTGGTAGTAGATGCGTAAGTAACATGCTTGGTAATTGGTGGGGTTCATGGTGGTTGATACTATTCGTGCTTTGTCTCCCTTCTTTCGTGGCCATGATGCTTCAGCGTACAAATAGTAACCTAAAAGACAATTTCTCATGTAAATTAATTCAAAAGAATCAAACAAAGCAAAGATGGGTTCAGAATGTCTGTCCAATTCAAATAGCTTTTGGGTCTAAATTTTTCAGATTTTTTAGATTTCTAAGACTTTTTTAGACGCCTATAATGTCTAAGTCATTATTTCAAAACATGTGTGAGGATAATTGTCAAAGAAATAATAGGGCGAAAAAACAAGTTGTTTAAATGTGCTTCAATACCTGACGATGTTCCACGTGTGTGATCATACTTTGGTCCAGTCCCCGCAGAATCAGTGGATCCCTTATGACGTGCGAAATCAAATTGATCATCCTTCATGTTTTTCCACGTACATAAACTGTACTCAAAGTTACATCTAGAAAATTATAATAATTGATGATATAGTCAAATCAAAAGGGCGACAGTTGAAAGGGGATTATGGTCATAGGTACTACCGTGATGTACATAAAGGGGATTATGCTCATAGGTACTACCGTGATGTACATACAGGGGATTATGGTCATAGGTACTACCGTGATGTACATACAGGGGATTATGGTCATAGGTACTACCGTGATGTACATAAAGGGTATTATGGTCATAGGTACTACCGTGATGTACATAAAGGGTATTATGGTCATAGGTACTACCGTGATGTACACAAAGGGGATTATGGTCATAGGTACGACCGTGATGTACATTAAGGGGATTTATTTATTTGAATGCATGAACAGATTTCTTTAGAGGGGTATGGCCACACTTCAGTTGACAACATAACCATTTTGCATGATTTGGTAATAAGGCAGATAATTCCAAGTAGACTAAATCGAAGAGATTTACAAGGACAACACAAAGTGATTTATCAAAAGTTTTTCAACTATTGATTATGATATTGGCATGAAATTGAATAGGATGCTATACCTGAATGGGTATCTTCGGTAATTACAATTCAATTCATCTGAGCCATCTCCACAGTCATCGGTAAAATCACATACCAAGTGGGGACTGATGCAAGCTTTGGTTTGTTGACACCTGAAGAAGTATTTGGTGTTGCAGTATTTCGAAGGTGATGGGAGCGAACAACCATTGAAAGAGATGTCATCAAGTGCAATGTCACCTTGGAAGGAGTTAGAGCGAGTTGCTGTGAATTGAATACTGTATGGACCAGCACGTCTGTTAATGTATGCGGTACCTTGCTTCCAATCTTTGCCTTGATCTCCTCTTAAAGTCCAAACATTAGTCAGACGATATCCTTGTACCACATAAACTGTCAATTCACCAATACTCGTACCATACATATGATACCAGAAAGTCATGGTACAAGTTGATGAAGCTTGTTTGATGATAGGACTGTTGAACGTGGCTAAATCGTAATTCTTTCCAACAGAAGCTTCAACGTAGACATAATAACCACTGGATGTACCTTTAGTGTGATCAGTACTTGGTCCTGTCAAGTAGGAGGTGGTGCGACCATTCTTACGGAACCACTTGAAGGAACCTTTACTGCTGTCCTTGTAATAACAGGTGTCTGTTGGCGAAGGGATAAAAGAAAACAATTTGAAACACTTCTTTTTTTGCAGCAAGTAAGAAAGTTAGTCAATTCCACATTTGAAAGTATTAGGGAGTTTCTGCTCTAGTTTCAGTAGGACTAATTATTGTTGAATCATCAGCGAAAAATACTTACTACTTTCAAAATCACATCCATCACAGCCATGTTCATCGGTGTCATCCGTTGGATCGCTTCCTTGAGCACAATCCGGATAAAAATCACAAACTTTATCACTAGAAATACATCTTCCATCTTTACATTTTCGTAAACATGGGTTTGGTGTAGGTGGGGGTTTGGGTATAGCGCATGCTCCCTCTGTGATAACAATATCGTCCAATGCGATGTCTGATTGGTGAGAATTTCCGCTGCCAATTTCTCCTTTGAACATAAGCTATGAAAAACATAAAAAGATGCCGGAAATCAAAATAAAATATGAAACTTTTATAGAGAGGAAAATAACTAAAATACGAACACACGACACTGTCCTAAGTAACATATAAAAAATAACACAGACAGCACCAGGAAATATACGAACACACGATATTGCTTTTTTGATACACATCACACAGAACACGAACACATTATACGTTGATGAAGATCTTGTAAAAAATCAATACTTACATTGTCAGCACACATTTTTCTCACCACAAAACTCGTCTTGGTACATGCATGTGATAGCAGAAAGCGGAAATGTATATGTAATCTTAAAGATATCTTTGTTGTAGATAAGTCATGCAAAAAAGCTCCGCCACTGAAAACGCAAAACTTCAACCTGCTTAAAAAGGTAGTAGCTCTCTGTAGATTTTCAAACTGTTTCAACCTTTTCCATGCAGAGATAAACCATTGACTGTACTTTCTGTAATATTATGTATATCAACTTTTCTATGATTTAAATATGCTGTCTATAGTATGAAGTGATAAGGTGAACTTGCGTTTAGTGTGTCTATTTATAGTGTGTCTATTTAAAGTGTATAAAAGCTACAGAAACGTGCATGTGAAGAAACGTGCAAAGAACGTGCAAAGAACGTGCAAAGAATGTGCAAGAAGTAGTGCATCGTGGATACCTGGAAGTCGTAACTACTGGTGATGTTGACTTGAGCATGTCTCCATTCATTGCCTTGGTTGCCTTCCATTGACCATTTAGTCGAAGTGATCAATCGACTATTTGACCAAGCAGATCTGTATCTGGTCTGCACTCTCAGTGCACCAGCACCATCGCCAAACATATGATACCAAAAGTCCACACACCATTTGTAGTTGGGGTTCACTTTGAATTTCTCACTGACAAAATTACCAGTGTCTCCACGTTGTGCTGGGCTGGATGCTTCCATGTATAAGTACATTCCTATAAAACAAATCAAGTTTTAGGTTACAAAGTGCTTAGCCTTTTTCGATGAAATTTTAACAATATGCTCACCAGACAAGTTTTTGGACTCAATTTGCCTTTTTTCTTAATTTTTTTCTTTTTAAGTCAAACTCCATTATGCGTATAGCAAACGTTTGTCACTAACGCACACTTACCAGTGGTAGTACCAGTGGTGTGGTCCACAATAGGGCCTGTATTATAACTTGGTGTGCTTCCACTGTATACCAACCAATCTACTTTGTTGTCTTTATCATTCTCATAACCACACGCATTCTTGTCTTCAAAATCACAATCACCCTTGGGTGTGCAAGCTCCGTCTGTGAACATTAATTCGTCGATGGCAATGTCTGAATTGAAGTTTCCACCACGGACACCTTCGATAATCAACTGAAAGTATGATCAAATATGAAGTGTATTAAATATTAAATACATCATGTTGTGTTGGGCACTTGGCTAGTATGAGCAGCACATTGTTGGTTCAAACATATAGCATACAACAGCATTAGCAAGAAAACGTCGACTGACGCAACATGGAAAGAAACAGCACGCGATTAACAGATTACCAGATATCTCTTTGAAAAGAGGTACTTTCAAGTTATCGATGCGCCAGTCAAATTAACCATTACTTACATAGCTGGCAAAAAATCTAAAACGATTCAAGCAAAGTTAAAAAGGGGAAACGACGAGACCAATTACCTTCCAGTTAGTAGAGTCTTCCTCAACGGTTACCAGACCTCTTAGCCATTCACGTCCTTGTTCTCCTGTCAGCGACCAAAGAGGCTTAGAATCAACTATCTTTCCACGTCGAATATAAATATTCATTGTGCCGATACCATTTCCAAACATGTTGTAATAGAATTGAAAACATTTGCCTTTAGTTGGTGCATGCTCAAACGATTCGATGCGTGCAATATCTCCTGGTTGTCGTGGATACGAGCCCTCGATGTACAAGTAGTGACCTAAAGTAATGATAAAAAGGTAGGTATGATATAAAACCGGTAAAATAATTGTTCTCAATAATGCTATTGGTGAAGGAGATGGTATTTAGACCATTTTTTGCGACAGCACTCGTTAAGAAGAACAATAAGTGTTGAATGTCCATAAGGATCTCTTAGAGAATCATAGAAAAAAGTTTCACATATTCTACAGTCCTTACCAAATCCAGTTTCATAAGTCTTATCCCATTTCGGTCCAGTGTAAACGCTTGTCGTATTGCCCGTTCCTTTGGACCAATCAAATTGATCGGAAGCATCTTGTGTCCATCCGCACATTCCACTGTTCTCAAAGCCACAGGTCGCTGTAAGAGTAAGGGAAAATTCGTTCGGTCGTAGAACAGCAGATAAATAACTAATTTGAGACTAAAGTTTAACCACAACTTCTATTTCGTCGAGGTTGGAAAAGAGGTTAATGGAGGACGATATTTTTTAATAATTACTTTTTATCTTCTATTACTTACTTGTTGGTGGGCATGGTCCGTTAACAAAGCTGACGTCATCGATTGCAATATCACCTTGGTAACCAGGTCCTCTAACAGCTTGGAATATCATCTATAAGAAAACAGAAGGTTCTCATATCCAAAGTCAATTAAGTGTTTCATTACAGAAAAGGGAAAATAAAAGGTGAAATCACGATCTCAAAACCAAGAAAGAATTTGAGGAAATAAAATTGAAAGACAACTTACATAGAAAGATGGAGATCTTGGTACAGTCACGTGACCATACACCCAATCATCAACGAGTGCTCCTTTACGTTGCCAGACCATTTTACCAAGTTTGGTGGACGATTGTGTTTGGTAGATGTTGAAAGCACCAACGTGTTGACCGAACATATGATACCAGAAGCGAACACAAACAGAATCACCACCAGATGTGAAGCTGATCTTTGGCGAGCGCAGATTGGCGGTGGCGTTCTGTTTAGCGAAGGAGGTTTCCACGTATAGATAATAGCCTTGTTCGTTACCTTGAGTATGGTCAACTTTTGGTCCTGTGCCCCAACTTCCAGTTTCACCTTTGTGGCGTTGCCAGTTCAGTTGATCACCTCCATTATTGACAAACGAGCATAAGTTCTTATCGAAACTACAATCGTAGATGGACGGTTTGGGTGTAGTGGGTGGAGCCATGGTGGTTGGGAAGTCGGTGGGCTTGCTGAGTGGGTTATAACATTTGGGTCCATTAGCAGATGCGTCATAACAACAACCTCGTTTACCGCAATAGTAGCTTGAAATACCAACATATCCACATTGTGTTCTTGCAACGACTGGTACTGCTGCACAAGTTCCTGGGTGTTGGAAACAGCTCGGTAATCCTTGGTCTTTCATGGTGTCGTCATAACAACATCCGTAGTTGATAACACATGTGCTTGCAGTAACAGAGCTTGGTCCACAAGATACACGAGCGGTGGCAGGTACTGACGAACACAGTCCAACGCAATTGCCTTCTTTAACGTTGATGTCGTCAAGTGAAATATCACCTTTTAAAACAAGAAGACATTATGAGCTACACCTTTGTCATAATTTATGTGTACCTTTCATGAAAAAATTCCTTAGAACATACGAGGAGAAGTTTCTTACAGACTTTTTAAGTCGATAAAAGCATATCCAGAGCAAAATAAAAAACGCTTATATACCTGTGTATGATGTTCCATGTTCAGCTTCAATAATGACATTGAAACCGTTCTTGGAATGTAAACCAACCTCTCCAGCGTTCCACGTGCTTCCTTGGTTACCGGAGATGGTTTTGACCAATTGGCGACCATTTTGATCTTGGATGTAGAAATTAAGGTTCCCAATACCGGAGCCTAACATGTGATACCAGAAGGAAAGACATCGTCCTTTAGTTGCGGTCATTTTTTCACTGATCAATTGAGCTTTCTTGCCAGGTTTGATGGTGGACACTTCAATGTAGGCGTAGGTGCCTAAGAAAGAGAAAGTTATATTTTTTATATGTCTACGAACTTGAGCAAAGAAACCTGATAATGAGTTTATAAAACAAAAAATATCCAATAAATTGTCTTTGCTTGCAATCTACTGACAGTTTTATCCTGGCTGATAATAATGATAGACCAAAGAAAAACATACCAAGTGGTGTTCCTTTAGTGTGATCCACCTTTGGTCCTGTTCCAATAGATGGCGTACTTCCGCTTTGAAGTTCCCAATCGAAATCGTCATATCCAGTCTTGTTACTGTTCAAGTTCCGAACTTGTGACCAGGTGCAGAAGGATTGAGATTCAAAATCACAAGCACCAGCTGCAGGGCATGGATATTCATCAACCCATACATCATCAATAGCAATGTCACCTTGGTAATTTGATCCACGGATACCTTCGATGTAAAGCTGCAAAAACAAAAGAGGGTAATTTGAATATGGAAAAGGTTTTTCGTTTGTTTTGTATCCATCATAAACCCATTTCCTTTTTAACACATGAAATCCCACTTTACTACGAATTAGCATAAAACTCAGGGACAGCTGCTAAAGAAAGGCTTTCAATACCAAAGAGCTATGTAATATTATTTCTCACTAACTTTTATCACTTTTAACGACGGTTCTACGTTCTACTAACCTACTATATTTACCCGTCGAGCGTCGATATTAATATACATTGGTCAGCAACATGTCTTTATTAACTCGACACCGGTTAGTATTGTATAACGTTTCAATTTATACTATTTTTGTCAACAAACAAACAAAATAAAAAGTCTAATACAAGGAGAACTGGACGTACCCTGTAATTGTACTTCATTCCTTGTCCGATAGTAACACGTCCATGGATCCACTTATCACCTTGGTCATCTGATTTAGTCCAGATGGGTTTTGTTTTGGTGCTGTATTGAAAGATGTTCATTGTACCGATACCAGAGCCTTGCATGTGATACCAGAAGTTGAAGCAACGTGCTCCTTTCTTGGCGGAGAAATAAACGTTGGAGTAGATGATGGCATTATCTCCCTTTCGTCGTGGATATGATGTCTCGATGAAGAAGTAGGTTCCTGTTGAAAAAGAAGCAAGATAAACTCAGAGGTAAGTGTGGGAGTAACTTGTCATGAAAGGGAATTTATGCTTTTACTTTATATTTTGATACAGTCATAGTACTGAGAATTTATGCTTTTACTTTATATTTTGATACAGTCAAAGTATTGAGAAAATTACTGAGCAGTAAATTGAGAGTAAAGAGAAACCTTGGCAAAAGTGTCGGAAATTTTACAGTCAGGATACACATCTTTCGAAGCAGGATTATTAGAAGCTTACCAAGACTAGTGCCAGTAGTGTGATCAGTTTTGGGGCCAGTTCCAAGACTTGGAGTTCCTCCATTCGATCGTTTCCAATCAAATTTATCAAGTCTTGAGTTGGAGAAGATGCATTGTGTGTTTTCGAAATCACAATGTGCAGGTTGTTTGCACCATCCATCAGTGACGATGAAATCATCGATGGAGATGTCACCAGCGTAACTGACGCCCCGGACACCTTCAACTTCGATGTAAAAGATTTGCCGGACACCACGGATGTTCACTTGTCCGGTTCTCCAAATGTTTCCTTGTGTTCCGCTACGTGTGAAAATCCTAAGAAGAGAGAAAGAAAGATAACAAATCATTGATTATTATATTATTATAGTATTTTATTTAATTCTTGTTTATCGTATTTGCTCCACAGAAATGGAGCCAAATTATCAATAATTAATTAAAAAAGGGTAGTAAAAATACTAGACAAATGCTCATACTTGACTCGTGAAGTTCCAATGATGCGATAAACATTGAGTGTTCCAACATGAGCACCGTGCATATGATAATTGAATCTGAAACAAACACCCCCGGTGATCGGTCGAATCTTTGGACTTCTTAGTATTGCAGTATCGTTCTCTTTGCGTGGATAACTTACTTCGATGTAAGCGTATTGTCCTAAAAAATGATCATGATAAAGTTTTATGTACATAAACCTATTTCAAATCTGAAATCTAAGGAGACTTTGACTCTAAGAGTGGAAACTTTTGAGGGCGAATGAACGAAAGCAATTTAAAAGATAAAGTGTGAACCGACAGTAAAAGATTGCTCAGTTTATTTTGTAATGGGTTTCATAACAATTAATGTCAGTTTAATGATTAAGCCTTAAAAAAGCACAAGAAGTGACGTCGATTATTACCAGTTCCTGAAGTGTGGTCACCCAACGGACCAGTACCACTGGATCCTGTCTTTCCTTTCTTCAGTGTCCAATCGAACTTGTCATCAGTTCGCTGTGTCCATTTACACAAGCCTTGATCGAAAGTGCAATTAGCATCTGCTGGTGTGATTGTGGTAGGGATGACAGTGGGTGGCTTAGAATCCGATGGAATGTAGGTGCATGGGTAGAAATTGTTGGAGAAGTTGATGTCATCGATGGCAATGTCGCCTTGGTATGAAGTACCACGAACTGCTTCAAAGATGAGCTGAAATACAAAAAAGATTCGGTTTGTTGAATTCACTCTTACTTATTCTTATATTTCTCTTCGTAATTTTCATTTTCACATGATTTTTAGCGTTTGTTATCGAAATGTGTATTGAATGAGAAAAAAACTCCCTTTTTACTTATCTAAAGTTTCCGCTGAAAAGTCATAAGACAAGAGGTATTTGTATGGTAAATCTTTGTGAAGCTTTAACTGAAAAAAACATGTCGTCTTACTCTAAAAGGTTGGTCACTGTACACTGGAACTTGTGATTGAATCCACGAGTTGCCTTGGTTACCGGACTCCGTCCAAATTCTAGTATCTTGATTATCACCGGTGCGTCGGTAAACATTCAGAGTTCCAATATGCGGGCCATACATGTGTCGGAAGAACTGTAAACAACGTCCCCTCGTACGACTAGTCGGTTGGAATTCTTGTGAGATTAATAGAGCACGGTCACCTGTCTTTCTTGGAGCGGATGTCTCAATGAACATGTAATGACCAGTAGCATCTCCTTTGGTGTTGTCTTTCTGTGGTCCAGTTCTCCATGACGATGTGCCACCGTGTGCACGAATCCAATCAAACTCATCTACTTTCCCTTGCATGTATGTGCACATACCGAAATCCTCGAAATCACAATCCCCTAAAATGATCATAAAAACATATTGTTTTAGGTTTTGATATGAAATGAGATGATGACTTGTGACTGTCAGAAACAAAAACAGAAGTAACTGAGCATCAAATATTGAAAACTGACATATTGAAAACGAACCTGGTTTGGGACATTCGCCATCCAGTATGATGATGTCATCGATAGCAATATCACCGGTGTAACTACGTCCTACCGTACCACGGAACATAAGCTGAAAAACCAATTATTTGATTGGTTAGTAGCAAGAAATTGATAATCTATTATTCACATAAAGGTTATCAAAAACAATTTATCTGAATCACTACTTAAAAGATAATATTTGGCTGTCGGAAGACAAAAAATACAAGTCGAAATAAATAATTGACAGAGGCTTTGGTTATCAATCATAGGCCTGAAAATGATGATGAAAGATTACTTGGAACTGTGCGTTTCCTTTGATGGTTGCCATGGCTGGTCTCCACACGTTTCCTTCACTTGATGCTCTCTGCCAGATTGGTGTATCTGCACCGTTAGCTCTCTGGAAGAGGGTCAAGTTACCGATTGTTCGTCCGTACATGTGGTACCAGAAGGTGAAACATTGTCCTTTGGTTGCTTGTATTTGTTTGGAAATGATGTCCGCTTTTTGACCGTATCTTCTCGGCCATGAAGTTTCGATGTAGAGGTAGTGACCTGTGCGTGACAAGAAAAAGATCAAATAGAAAAATAATGGGAACAAAAACAAAGTTGAAAGTATAAAAGATAGTCATTAGTAAATGTTGTTTGTGGGACGTGAATGACAAAGAGTTTTTGAAGGATTTTGATGCATGCATACCAGCAGAGGTGTTGAGTGTGTGATCAGCTCGTGGTCCAGTCTTGACAGAAGGTGTGTTTGCTGATCCAATTCTCCAATCGAAATCATCAGAATTACTTTGAGTCCATCCACACATTCCATTCGAGCCATCATTCCAATTGTCAGCTTCGAAAGTACATTCACCTGAAAAGAAGGGAGAAAGAGATGTCCAAGGTCAATGTTTTATTTCATTATAGCAAATATGAAGTTTGTTTTTCTCTCAAATGTTCTCATTCGTGCTCTGCTACTCTGATAAACTCTTATCAGGCTTTAACAAAAATAGCTATACTTAAGGAGCGGTATTGGTCTCAGCTATGAGTAAGCCTTTCCTATCATAGCCTCGAATTGACACGCTGTTTTTTTTCAATTTGAATCTTAACAAGGAACTTTGCTTATTTCTCTGTGTAAGCTTTCGGAAGCTTTTTTGACATAGACCGCCAAGAAGACAGTTTTACTAACGTGGTAATGGACAAGAGTTCTTTGCAAATGCCACATCATCAAGTGCAATATCACCGGCATACGAAGCTCCTCGAACACCTTCAAAGATGACAGTCAATGGTTGGTTTCTTGTGCTTCTCTTGATGAAAATCTGGCCGTGTCTCCATTTATCGTCCTGGGTTCCCGAACGCTGCCAAACTAATGATCGATTACCTCCGTACTGTAATGAAAAAGATAATTGCTTAATTATTGTCTCCATTGTCAACACCATAAGTGAGATTTTCGTTTCAAAAGCTTGCGTTGAATTTCAAGCTTTAAGATATTCAATGGAAATTTTTTTTTTCAGATTAAGATAGAGAAATCGAACAAGGTGAACACACCGATAGGTAGACTTTAAATGAGCCAACATGTGGACCATACATATGGTACCAGAAGCTCATGCACGAATCCATCGAATCATCCACTTTGTCATTGTATAGCCAAGCTGTATCGTTCACTCGTGCTGGGCTTGATGTCTCGATGTACACATAATATCCTTGGTCTGTTCCTTTGGTGTGGTCTTGTTTGGGGCCAGTTCCGACGGACGCAGTGGTGCCTTGGTGACGCTTCCATAAGAAGTTACCACGTGATGAGTTTGTTTTCCATGCAGGACAGAAATTGATATCGAAGTTACAATCGTTTCCAGTGTTACCTTCATAAAGAGAAAGAAATTTTATATTTCTTTTGAAGAAATGTTATATTTCTTTTTCTTGCTATGAACTTTGGAAAACATCAAAAAATACTTCATTATAAAAAATATCACCTCTGGTAAAAACAGTTACTTACAGTTACCAAGATGACCATATTTATTAATTTACAGTGTATCTTCTTTATTAAGAAGAAACCTAAGAAAAAAAGTTAGGGAAAATAAAATAAAGAGGAGACAACAGCATACCTGTAGTGGGTCCGACAGTAGTGGTTGTTGTTGGAGGTATTGGTGTTGATTTACCAGGTGGCCACGCAGTCATCGGCATAAAGCTACAGAAACTGTTGGTGAATTCAATATCATCCACAGCAATGTCACCGGTGTAACTGGAGCCTCGCACTGCTTCAATCACAATCTGAAACGAGATATAGATTATTGTAAATGTTCAAATATCAATACAGATTGAATTATCAATGAAAAAGAAATACTTGTCTGACAAAAATCTAAGCATCGTTAAAGACGAATTTGCTGATTATTAGGTACTCACAATCCGAATGTTGTATGTAGACATTTTTCAAAATTAGCAAAAAGCACCAAAACATATAATGCACGTATGCCTTACTCAATGTTCTTGAAAGTAGTATGTTGCCATGGTAGTGATTTATGTGATGTCGTAACTAATATTATTATTATATCCCACCCCTATAATAGATGATTTCGTTTTATTACTTATCTTACTTATGACTCTGATTATCAGGCAACTTATCTTAACTGCCAAAACCATTTCTTGACTTAATAACTATTTTACGTTTTGAACAAGTGAGTTATTCAATAACGATAAACATCACGGCGAAATCATCTATTGTTCAACGCTAAACCTTTTTTGTTGTTTGATTTTTTTATTGTGTCGATTTCAGTTTGGGTAATTGTTGATTGTTTGACGGATTGTTTTGATTGTGTTATTTCTACCTATTGTTTCTAGGATTTTGTTTTCAAAATAATGTTGAAGTTGTGTTTTCAATTCATTTTCTCCGCTTCGCGTCGTTGAATATTGCACCACCTTGGTTTAATAATTCTCAATAACCAATGCTAGCCTATTGAATATCTGCTTATGATACCAGGATTTCATTGTTTGAGTATTATTAATCTTAAAAGAGCTTCTTTTTTGTTCAAATATATAGATATTATAAACCTACCTGGTATTCGGTATTCATTTGGATTCCCATACGACCTTGCATCCATTGGTTACCTTGGTTACCGTTCAATTTCCACATCAAGTCCGTTTTCAATGTTTTAACGCCGTTGAAAGTTCTCAAATAGACGCGAAGTTCTCCAATAGTACTTCCATACATATGATACCAGAATGTCATACATTTGCCAGTCTTTGAGGTTGCATCAAACTTAATACTCTTGATGATGGCTTTGTGACCTGGTTGGCGCGGTGATGAAGTTTCCACGAAAGCGTAATAACCTGTTGAAAGATGTTCAAAGATAATTCATGTGATCACTACGATATTAACAATACTATTTAACTAACAATAGACAAACCAGAGAAGTGAAAAGGGATAGAAAAACAACACTAAAAGCTTCGCTCAGCTTTCATGAACTCATAAAAATATCTATTTCATTTATCTGGACAAACCAATATCCAATCGATATAAAAAAACTCAAGATGCAACAAAAAACAAATCCACTTTCTTTACCTCCGGAACTTTGAGTAGTATGGTCAATCTTAGGTCCGGTAAGCCAACTTCCAGTTCTTCCAGAGCCGATTATCCAATCGAATGTATCGTCTTTAGTTTCTTGTTGCCAGTCACACAAATCAGCATGTTCGAAGTCACAATCACCTTCTGCTGGACAAGCTCCATCACGGATACGGAAATCGTCAACAGCAATATCACCACGGTAACCATTTCCTTTGGTAGCTCGCACCAACATCTGCAAACGGAAAGAATAAAGTATCATACATCACTTCTTCATAAGAATTCCCAAATGTTCAAAAAAAATAAATATGCACTTTGAAGATTTAACTTCAGAGTGAGTTCTAACTTGCACAAAACGTGTAAATAGTAAAAAGCCTTTATAAAAGCCACGTTGGAAATTCCAGCTTCTTGAAACACGATATAATTGATAGAAGACATACCCTGAACCATCCTTTGCGGTTAATAGTCACTCTACCCATGTTCCATGTATCGTTCTGATTTCCTGACTTTTTGAACTTGATGTATCTTAAGCTACTTCCACTGTAAGAGACCAACACTGTCAATGTTCCAATCTGATCGCCATACATGTGGTAGAAGAATTGCGCACAATGTTGGCCAGATGAATAATACCAAGAGCTCCACATCTCGGCTTTGGAGTTGACAGCACCGCTTGATGTTTCGATGTACATGTAATGACCTAAGTCGTCGAAAATAATTTGTTAGAATAATAAGAAACCATTCAATGACTTCTTTGGTTAGTCTGAAGCTGTAGCTGTAGATCAAAAAGTTTGGTTTTGAAAAGCTAGGAAAATGAAAAAATTATGACGCCATACCACGTGGTGTTCCGTAAGTGTGATCATTCTTTGGTCCAGTGGCTGTTGATAGTGTTGATCCACTTGCACGTGTCCATTTCAAAGGGAGGTTACGGTTGACCAACCATCCACATATATTTGCACCTTCAAAAGTACATACACCAGACGAAACACAATCACCATAATAAAAGTCCAAATCATCAATAGCAATATCTCCTTTGAATGAAACGCCACGTTTGGCTTCGATCACGACTTGTGTGTTTTGCAAGACCGTGATCTGGGCTTCTCCGTGTCGCCAGTTAGGACCTTGTGAGCCTTTACGTTGCCAGATTGATGGTTTGTTTTGTCCTTGTGACGACGTGTACACACGCAGGGTGTCAACATGTGGACCATACATGTGGTAAGCAAACCATAAACAGTAATTGACTTTGGTTCCGTTACCGATGAAGGTGGAAGAGACAAGGGCAGCGGTGTCGTTTTCTTTTCGTGGCCATGATGTCTCGATGTACATGTAGTAACCCTTGGCTAAAAAAAGAAGAAAATAATTAATCAATTAACTAATCAAAGCTGGTATTTTTCAAGATACTACATGTAAAAACTGTAAGGATGTAAGTTAGACAGAACTTTTAGCAATGTCCAAACATTGCATAAGAAAGGTAAAAAGCTAAATCACTTTCCAAAGACAAGATGAGTTACTACATACTGGTGTTGGTGGTGTGATCGAGGTTTGGACCGGTTCCAGTTGATGTGGTGTGTCCTTTGCTTCTGGTCCATTGGAATTGGTCGGTAGTCGATTGTCTCCAGCGATCCAAACCACGTTCAAAGTTGGTGCTTCTTGGCAGCGCATTAGCTGGTCGAACACCACATCCAGCACCATATGGTACGACAGTGATGTCATCTATCGCAATGTCTCCTTTGTAACCTGTTCCACGGATACCCATGAAACGAATCTATAGAAAGCAAAGAAAATTTTAATCATTTCATTTCAGTACCCTTTTTCTTTTTAAACATGAAATTGTTTAGAAAACCTTTTTCGTTAGTTTTAAGGTTACCAGTTTATCTCAAGTATTACAAACAATAAAAAAATCACCTGAATGTTTTGTCCTCTACTGAGCATTGGCGCTTGACCTTGATACCATCTATCACCTTGGTTACCGTTCAATTCCCACACAACAGTTTCAGATATAGCAAACCCGACTCTCATTAAAACTCTCAACACACCAATATCACTTCCATACATGTGATACCAAAACTGGACGCACTTCCCATCGCCGTTGACAGGAATGGTCTCAGAAAGGATGATGGCTTTCTCGTCGGTCAATCTTGGATAAGATGACTCAATGAAAAGATAACGACCTATGAGAATAAAAGTAAAATTTTTTTAAAGAAAGTCCACAAAACAGACTGTGATCAGATGAGCCAAGATGTATCCCATTTTTGAAGCATCAATCATAATCGTCTCCTCCTAAATTTTTCAGAACTCTGACTTGGGGAACTGTAACAAACACAGAAGAAAAACCGATTCAAATCAACCATCAAGTTTTTTCTCATAATCTCATACCACTCATAAACTCAAAGCTGCCATAGAAAAGTTTAAGATGAACGAGATTCTTCTGCAGTCTCGATTGAAAATATGCGAAGACTTACCGTTGGCATTTCCCAGGGTGTGGTCGGTCTTAGGTCCAGTGTAAACAGATGCTGTTTTACCGCTACCCAACATCCAATCGAAGTTATCGATGTTTTGTCTGTTGGTGTAACCACACATGTCGCGTTCGAAATCACAATTTCCGGGGTCTGGACACGGGCCATCGGTGATCATGACGTCATCAATGGCTATATCACCACGATATGAAACACCAGTCCGTCCTTCGAATATAACCTGAAAAACATGAAAGTTGAGAAAATTAATCTTAGAAGTTTATTTCCGGTCAATTGAAAACATTTTCCACAAATGACCAAAATAATTCAAACAATAGTGGAAAAGAAACTCTCGTGAATTTCACTGAAACAATACCGATTGTTGATGAACGTTTTGGGACTGATAGGTGAAACTTACACTGTGTTGAACCGCGCTTCTGATGGTGACACGAGCAGGTCTCCAGTATCCTCCTTGATTTCCAGACAACTTCCAGATGGGAGCTGATCGAGAACCGTTAGTGTAAATGAGTACGTTCAAATCACCGATATGAACACCGTACATGTGATACCAGAAAGAAAGACAACGTCCCAGTGATGGTGTGTATTCTTTAGATTTCAACCATGCTTTGTGACCTTTGGATCTTGGGTTGGATGATTCGATGTACATGTAATAACCTAAAATAAAAGTTGACAATTGATAAATTGTCTTCACAAATGTTTTTTTAATTTCAAATAGTGCTCGAATAATGACTTCCATACATTTATTTGAACTAAAAGGGTTGTGGCCCTTTCCTTTTGTAAAATATAATGAAACAGACGATCCTATGAACACGTAACTACAGTAGACTCTCCATAACTCCAACACCCAAGGGGAATCGAAAATTGTTCGAGTTATGAAGAGTTCAAGTAGTAGAGAGTTTGAAAGTTTTGCTAAATCTTTCTTTAATTCATATGGAAATATTTGATAAAATGTCTACTTTTTGGTTCAATAAGAAGGTCAAAAACATATATATTTTAGCATTGTTTTGCCCCTGCGACAGACGTCATTGTTATGAAGCTCTTTTTGTCAACAACGCATTCGAATGAGGCGTTCAAAAGATTCGAATAATGCGTTCAAAACGTTCAAATGATACGTTCGAATAATAAGACCCAAAACACACGTATATACAAACCATTCGAATAGGTTAAGACTCTACAATAAGACTATTTATGTAGAAAGACATTCCAAATTCTTGTCACGATGTCAGAAAATTCGATTTATAGAGAGCAAATATTCCAAGGGACCAAGAAAATCATTCGAGTTAAGGGAAGACACATTTGCTTGAGTTAAAGAGGTTCGAGTTATGGAGAGTCTACTGTACATCTCTAAGATTTGTATACAAGTGACTGACCTGCAGCAGTTCCATAAGTGTGATCATTTCTCGGTCCAGTGTAATAAGATGATGTTCCTGCGTTATCTCTGGTCCAATCGAAGTTATCTCCTACCATATTAGTCCAACCACACAAATTTGGATCTTCGAACGTACATTCAGCTGAAATAATAAATAATCATATGAAGTTTAAATGAACAACATCGAAAAAGGCAATATTTTCGCATATCATTTTCTAACAATAAAATCTTCTCTCGAAGCTTTCTTCAAGATGATCAACTATTAAATCAAAGTTAAAACGTAAACGACTGAAACATTGTTATTCCAAATACCTTGTGGAGGACATGCTCCAGGGTCTAATGTGATATCATCCAGAGCAATATCACCCATGTATCCAGACCCTTTCACACCTTCCAAAACCAATTGGAATTTGGAGGCTGAAGACACATCAACTGTAGCATGGCGCCAACGAGGTCCTTGTGTACCAGCCTTTTGCCATATCACTGTGAATGCATTGGATGCTTTGCGGTAGACGGTTAGATTAGCGATGTGGTCTCCATACATGTGGTACCAGAACTGCAAACACATTTGATTGGTGGATGGAATCATATCAGAGATGAGGCGAGCTGTGTCGTTTATCTTACGTGGATAGGATGTCTCGATGTACACATACCATCCATCTTATGCGAAAAATTATAAAGTATTTTATTTGGAACAAAACAAAGCACTGCGAAAAAAACAGGATGTATAAGTTATCATTATTTTAGGATTGTCAATAGAATTCTAATACTTGAGGGAACATATCCTATATTATGAACACTGGAGAAAAAGGAAACCTTTTTAACGTACTAGCGCCAGAAGTGTGATCGACTTGTGGTCCTGTTCCAACAGACGTTGTTTTGCCTTGAACACGAGTCCAATTGAAGTGTGCAGTTGTATCATCTTTCCAATTACATTTACTGTTTGTAAAGTTACATGTGTAATGATTTGGTGCTAGAACAAAGATAAGTATAAGTAAAACATTCACATCTACCGAAAAGGTTCAATATTCCAGTCCTAAAAACCGACCAACTAATGACCGGATTTATTGAGAAAGTCAAGCTAAAAGTCTAAAAGTCAAAGCATAAGAAAAACTAGCATAAGAGACAAAGAAATGATTGACAGAAACAAGTGTTTACTGAACATAGAAACAACATACGCAGTGTTGGAGCGAGCGTGGTTGTAGTGGTGGTTGGCATAGGTGTTGTTGCAACCGAACCTGTTGGATGATTGACACAACGAAAGTTGGTGAAAATAACGTCATCAACTGCAATATCTCCCGTGTATGAATTTCCACGTGTTCCTTCAATCACAATCTATTGGAAAAATGAGGTATGTTTTCAAGATTCCTGTCCAGTATTGGTTATAAAAAATAATTTTTTGCTTTTTTCTTTACTGTTAATAAAGAGAGTTTACATGACAGAAACACTTTATTGAGACCCTCATGATTAATTTTCAGAGTGTACGTAAGTAGCGCAAGTAATTACTGATTAATATCTGGCAACAAGAAATGATTCATCGCAAGTGGTTAATTTACCTGATAGTCCGAAGCAGAAACAACGGGTGCTTGGCAACTAAACCAATCCCCATTTCCTTGTTGACCGGACATCGTCCAAATTTTGGTCATGGAGTTTGCAGTAGCGTTTTGTCCACGCACGTAGATGCTCAAGTCACCAATACCTGCTCCTTTCATGTGAGCCCAGAATGTGATGCAGCGTCCATAAGTCGGGTAGAAGTCTTCAGAAATAAGTTGTGCTTTCTCATTTGTGTTTTGACTGGATGCTTCAATGTAAACGTATTTACCTGACAAAAAGGGACAATGTTTGAGAGAATTTCTTATTCTTGAAAGTAACAAAAACAATCTTTGACCACAAAGATTACAGAGCGATGTTGTCATGTGGATAATGAAGAGAGCGAATGCAATGATAAAGCTGACTTACCAGTTCCAGAGGTATGATCTTTTGTCGGTCCCGTGAATATAGATGCAGTTCTTCCAGTGTTCAATATCCAATCGAAATCATCATCGTTAGTCTTGACATTTCTCCAAGAGCAAAGTCCCTTATCAAACGAACAATCACCGGGTGGAGGACAATATCCTGGTGTTAATTTCAAATCATCCAATGCTATATCACCAAGGAATGATTGGCCACGAACACCTTCGATAATGATTTGACGGCCATTTCTCGGGCGAATATTGACGCGTGCTATCTTCCATAAGTCACCATGGTTTCCTTTACGTTGCCAGAGCAGACTTTGACCACCGCTTGCCGTCTGAAAGAATCAGTCAAAGGCGTATGAGTTAACTTTAATTATTAGAAGTTTCTACTAATATTGAATTTATAGTGAGGGACTAAGATTGTAATCCATAGCGAGCTTAGGACTAAGGTTAAATTTAAAGTGAGATAGGGACTAGGGTTAAACTTAAAGTGAGATAGGGACTAGGGTTAAACTTAAAGTGAGATAGGGACTAGGGTTAAACTTAAAGTGAGATAGGGAGCAGGGTTAAACTTAAAGTGAGATAGGGACTAGGGTTAAATTTAAAGTGAGATAGGGACTAGGGTTAAATTTAAAGTTAGATAGGGACTAGGGTTAAATTTAAAGTTAGATAGGAACTAGGGTTAAATTTAAAGTGAGATAGGGACTAGGGTTAAATTTAAAGTGAGATAGGGTTTAGGGTTAAATTTAAAGTGAGATAGGGACTAGGGTTAAATCTAAAGTGAAATAGGGACTAGGGTTAAATTTAAAGTGAGATAGGGACTAGGGTTAAAACTAAAGTGAAATAGGGACTAAGGTTAAATTTAAAGTGAGATAGGGAATAGGGTTAAATTTAAAGTGAGATAGGGACTAGGGTTAAACTTAAAGTGAGATAGGAACTAGGGTTAAATTTAAAGTGAGATAGGGACTAGGGTTAAATCTAAGGTGAGATAGGGACTAGGGTTAAATTTAAAGTGAGATAGGGACTAGGGTTAAATTTAAAGTGAGATAAGGACTAGGGTTAAATTTAAAGTGAGATAGGGACTAGGGTTAAATTTAAAGTGAGATAGGGACTAGGGTGGAATTTTTAGACCAATAGATAAAATAGCATTAACAGTAACAAAAACAAGGACGGCACCTTGACGTAAATATTCAATTGACCAATATGATATCCACGCATATGGAACCAAAATTGGAAACAGAAAGCTTGATTATCTGTCAAAGCGGGTCCAATCAACCGTGCTTTATCTCCGAATCGACGTCTTCCTGAGGCTTCAGTATAGATGTAGTAACCTTGCTTGGTCTGAAGAGTGTGGTCGACAGAAGGACCAGTTCCAGAAGACGTAGTAGCGCCGCTGTTTCTCGACCAGTCAAAATCACCTTTTGGATCTTTGGTGTATTTGCACATGTCGTGTTCGAAATCACAGAAAGCTGAAAAAAGACAAATTATGAAATGAATGTCAAAAACAATGACTCGTTTACACCTTCAGTAATTTTGAACAAAATAATTTCACTTTTAAAACTCAACCGTTTGCAATATATCACTTTATACCTGGTGTAGGGCAAAGTCCATCTTTAATATCGATATCATCAATTGAAATATCTCCTTGGTAACTTGTACCACGTAAACCTTCGATGACAACCTGTGAACGAAATAAGATTTTTTTCAAACTTTGTTCAATTAAATCTAAGTGAAAAAAACTATATCTAGCATCAAGAACTACAACATAAATATAAAGATATATAAAGATAGGACGTCTTTAGACAAAGGAGAAAAAACGACAAATGGTTTTGGGCCATACTTGGTATTGGAAGTTCGAAGTGAGATCAACTTGAGCATATCTCCAAACGTCACCATTGTCTCCAACTCTGGTCCACAATTTGACGTAATTTCCGCCCGTCAATTTCCAGACATTGAGGGCGTTGACGTGTGGTCCGTACATATGGAACCAGAAAGTAAAACAGTGTGATTTTCCGCTGGTTTTGTCTGATGGCATCATTGGAGAGATGAGCCGAGCGTTGTCACCATCTTTCCTTGGATATGATGCTTCAATGTAAAGGTAGATACCAGTTTCTATGGAAAAGAACATTGACTTTTGAGGAAAAGGAATACAATTTTTCGAATATTGTAATATCTGCATCTTATTTTTCAGTTCTTTTTGAGTCCAGATACATCGGAAATCATTACTTTAAACTCTAAACTTGTTACGTGTTGTTAAGGAAAATGCTTTTCTTCTAATACTTCTTTTTTCCTTTGCCAATACGAAAAACCTAATTTCAAAAAGCGGAGATGAAATTAAAAGTTTCTTACTATTGCCAGTGGTGTGATCAGTCGCTGGTCCTGAATCAGTGGTTGATGTGGATCCTTTATGTAATGTCCAATTGAATTTATCGTTCACTGATTGTGTCCATCTACAAATAGAGTTGCTCTCAAAAGTACAACCCAACAAGTTTTGTGGTGCTATTGGAAAAATAGAAGTTAGTTGAATAAAAAACACTTTCACAGACAAGTCATTATTTTACAAGAAAGACAACAAAGACGAATTAGAAAAGTTTTAAAACTGTAAACTGTCCGTTTACCATTGTAAAAATAAAGTGAAAATATCAAAATGGCTTCTCTTGAGTATTCGCATAAGAAGGACGGAAGACAACTTACAAACAGTGGTAGTGGGTGTGGTGGGAGCTAAAGTGGTCACGTAATTAGGGTCCGCTTCCACAGGTTGAATGGGGCATTGACCAATAGAATACACGATATCATCAAGTGCAATATCTCCACGAACGTTACTTCCAATCACACCTTCAAACACCAACTGCAAAGGAAAATTGAAATAAAATCGTTGAAAATCATAACTAGGATGATATTAGGTGAAGACAAAAAATAAACTACATGATTCAAAAGTAAATTGTGAACGGACGAAGGCGCTTCCCAAAGAACGCCTCACACAAGCAATATGTGAATAATGAAACGATATAGGATTACAAAAAGGTACGATAAAAAAGTTTTTTTGCAATGAGATGTAGATAAAAGATTAAGTAATTAATAGAAACATACGTAGAAATCTTGCATGCTGTAGACAGGAGCAGTTCCTTCTCTCCATTGGTTTTGTTGGTTACCAGACAGTGTCCAAATCAATTTCTCACTGGTTGATCCTTGTCCTGTCTTGGTGTAGAGATTCAAAGTACCAATACCACTTCCCAACATGTGGTACCAGAAGCGAAGACAATATGGAACACGTTTGTTCAACATTTTGTTCAGTTGTTCCGAATTTAATCGGGCTTTCTCCCCTACTTTTCTTGGTTGTGATGATTCAATATACATGTACTTGCCTAAAAAGAAAATTCAAAGCTTACTTGGGACATTGGACGAAGAAAAGAAAAGAAACGTTAACTGACTAATGGTGAATGGTCTTTACTTACCATTTCCATTGTTAAGGGTATGATCAGACTTGGGTCCAGTCCACAACGATGGAGTGATTCCACTTCCAACTATCCAATCAAAATCGTCCCCAATAGGGGTGTTCTTCCACGTACATTTCTCACCGCTCTCAAAGTCACAAGTTGCTGAAAGAAAAAGAAGAATTATATAGAAAGTCTTCAAACAACAAAACACCCAACCATAATCTAAAGACACAATTTCGTTACGAGAATAAAAAGAATGGTCAGCCAAAGCTGAGAATTCAAATCAAATTTTGGCGGTTTTGCCTAAAAATCCGCCAAATCAAGTTTCCGCTAAAATAAAATTCCCGTCAAATTAAATTTTTCTTTTCATTCGCCAAATCATTAAAGTTTTTGATTATAGGAACCCTAAAATGTGTTTTTTTAGCAACCACCAAATCTAATTTCTCTATCCGCCAAATTAAATTACCGCCGAATCCGCCAAAATTTCTCCCGGCCAAAATTTGTTACCCTAATTCATCACCATGCGATGTCGAGGCTTTTTAAAAACAAGCAACGTTACTTAAAATATAGATGCGAAGGTTGGAGTTTCCCATCAACCAATAAATTCCTTAACCCCTTCTCCATTTGCCTTTTCCCTTTCCCTAGCCCTGAAATATGGTTATCCCCCTTTTCCTGGGGAAAATGGAGAGATTCCAAGTCAACTCAATAGTCTAGTAAAGAACTGAAAGGAGCTGAATTAGAAATTTAGGGGGAGTTTATAAAGTGTAAAGCATATGGTACCCACCAAGCTTGTTGCAAGGCCCATCTAACATCTTCAAATCATCAATAGCGATATCACCAGTGTAGCTTGAGCCACGGATACCTTCGAACATAAGCTAGCAAAGAGAAAAAGCAGTAAACTATTTATAAAAAAAGTAGAAAGGAAGACTTAAGACTGTTACCAAATAATCAGATGAAATACGGCTTGCAAACTGTGTCTAAAATAATGAAAAGACGATTATTGAACACTGTACCTGATATGTGGGTTGACTGCTGATGGTCAGCTGTCCTATTTGCCATCGGTTTCCTTGTTCACCTGTCTTCGACCATACAGCACTACCTTTTTGATTACCTGCTTTCAACAAAAACAAGTTCAAAGTTCCAATAGATGATCCGGTCATGTGATACCAAAATTGGAAGCATTGTCCGTTTGTTTGCCCGTTACCTGGGTAAGTGGGTGATTGGACCAAAGCGTTGTCACCATTTCTAAGGCTTCCTGAGGTCTCAATGTAAAGATATTTCCCTTTGTCATCATTATAGGTGTGGTCTGATGCAGGGCCCGTTTTCGTCGAAGATGTAGCTCCTTGACCAATAGTCCAATCAAATTTGTCGCCTTGTTTCAAGTTCATCCATCCACAAAGTAGTGGGGATGTCTCCTCGAATGAACATTCAACTGAAAAAAAAGATCACATGGAATGAGTGTGTTACAAAAGGTTATGACGTGTCAGAAGTAAATTCCTGTCGAATGAGAAAACCTTCTACGACAAGATAAAGCTCTAAGGTAAGATTAAAGCTATCCACGTCATTAAATATTCTGGCACGCAACTTGATTTTCTCTTAAAAAGTGAAGTGAATTTTTTCCAACATACGTGGTCCTGTGCATCGATCAGTCACAGTAATATCATCAATGGCAATATCACCGGCAAATCCATTTCCACGTACAGCTTCGATGACGTACACATACGGACCACGGTAATTCAAATAAACGTGAGCTGGTTTCCACGTGTCCCCGTGTGATCCATACTTGGACCATATAGGTGTTCCAAGCAACTGCGTTTTCGGGTTTTTGATATACACGTTAAGACGGTTGATGTGATTGCCATACATGTGGTACCAGAAGTTCAAACATTTAGGATTGGACGTGGTTGGACTGACAAGTCGCGCAGTATCGTTTGCTTTCCGTGGTGATGAAGCTTCGATATAAGCGTAATGTCCCATAGCTAGGTGGAGAAAAGAAAGAATAATAATAAGATTTAGCAATCCGTTATACCTCTATGGGTATCTATTCAAATTGTAACATTCTCTTTTCTATATAATCTTATTGTTCCATTACTAAAACCAGAGAAAGTAAAGCAAAAGCAGGTCCTCTTACTTGGTGAGAAAGTGAACAGTTTGTTGGGCTTGGTACATTCGTTGTAAAGGATGAATTGATTTCCATTGTTTGTTCGTCCATATTGTGGTCCCATACACAGACCAGATGAATGTTGTAGGGCACCGTTGTTCAGCATGCTCCATTTGTCAGTACACGAGTCTTTGATAACAACCTACATCAATGAAGAACTTGCATATCAATCAATAGAATGCAGAGTGGTGCAAGCCCTGTCCCCCGAAGTTTAACTTGCTAGGCTGATAAAGACAAGTGATACATCATAAAGCCTAATGTTTTAAAAGGAGATTTAAATCAAGGTATCGGAAATTTCCGAAGTTATGCGTGAGACTGATTATGTATACAAGTTAGGAAAAAGATTCGATATTAAACTCATCACAAATGGTTGTTGTGAACTTACAACAGTTCCTTGTGATGTGCTTCCCCCTTTAGGTCCTACACACATTCCGTATTTGGTCAACTTCAAGTTTCCATTGGTCAACTGGAATTCCAATCGATCTTGACCACATCCAGTGTAAATGACCAACTTGGTGCTATCTTTGGGTTTGATCCAGGCACCATTATGAACATGCACACAGGAACCACTAGAGTGTTTGAGGGAGCCAGGACCGTTTGGACCGACAGCACCTTGAAAAAGAGAAAAAGAAAGTGTGAAATATCTCTTGAAGTTGATAAAATGTTTCTAAATCAAGGGTTTTAACTATATATATATGTCTTTGACATCAATAGCTGAAAGGGAAATTACGGTTGTATGTTTTATTCCAATAAAACATTCGAAAGAAAGTGACGAAAAAAACACCAACCTTTTCCATAAGTATGATCTTGTGAAGGTCCAGATCCTTTGGTGTTTGTGAAACCTTGCGATCTTGTCCAGTTGAATGAATCTGTTTTCGATTGTTTCAGACCACAGAAATCCGTCTCAAAATTACATCCTAAGACTCCAGGTGCTAGATAAACAATAAAAATGATTGGACCTTGTCAGTATCTTTCTTAGAATGCCATTCCCTAGAAAGGCATAATTTCTCTTTCTTTAGATTGGCTTGCAAGGGATATTTACAAGCCTTGGGATGTATCTCAAGTTTCAAATGATAGCAAAGAAATTCATTTTTCTACTCGAAATAGGTTGACCTGAACATACTAAGTGTTTTGAAACACGAACTTTACAAGAGTTGGTATATAGTGTATCGAAGATGCATTTTGTAACATTTAAACAAAAATGCAAGAGCGATGTAGTGGGGGCTTACCGACAGTTGTTGGTCGAGTGACAGGTAGCTTGGTGGGTTGATTAGTTGGTTTGGGATTAGGGTCAGCATTCGATGGTGTCAAAGCGCATGCTAACGAAGTGATTTGAATATCATCAATGGCAATATCACCACGAAATCCACTACCAATTGTTCCTCGCAATTCAATCTACAAGAAATGGTGCGCAAACGAATAACGTACACGTAAACTATATAACCACCCGTTTCTCTTTTCGTAAAAGCGAACGTCCCAATCTATCAAACAAGCCGCTCAATTTGTCAGTGAAATTCTACATATATATCAAAAGAAGCTACAACAAATAGTTTCACAGGTTTTGTTGAGTGCGCATAAAACACTAGAAAGTGCTGATTCATGATCGAGGAATCCGTACTGGTCTTAAAATGAATCCAAACTATTGAAATATTATTTTACCGAATGGTCAGCGTTCATGTCGATGGGTACACGAGCGTTCTTCCATGGGTCGTTTTCCGTATTATGTTGTTGACCGGTCAACCTCCACAACACCTTCTCTGGTTGAGAACCTGAATACACTCTGTATACAACCTCTAATGTTCCAATGTCTGAACCGTACATGTGATACCAAAAGTTAAAGCAACGCTTCTGACCAGCTACAGCATTGAACTGTTGACTGATGAGAACGGCTGTTTCGTTCGGTTTGCGTGGGCTGGATGATTCCAAGAAAACATAAGATCCTGTTGAAAAAAAGATTTGGTGCCATTGGAAATGTTATACGAATTTGAAACCTATAATAATACCACCTTCACATTGGCTGAACATCATTCTGAACAGAACATTTTTTTTCACCACACCCCAGCAGGCACACAACGTTGTATCAACATTTTTTCAAGGTCCAAATACCGTTCTGAAAGGGCGCTGTTTGGGCGTCAAAACCACCGTTCCGTGCCTGCTGGGACGTTCGTTTGGTTGATTTCACAATTTTCAATTCTAAACCTAACAGCAACTCAAGAAATAAGACAACATACCATTTT
>JAUJPO010049685.1:0-15595 GCA_032270745.1 Tiaropsis multicirrata
TTTTGAATTTTACAACCTAGAAATTTCATTTAGATTTATCTATCGGTGGCATGTTTAGTTTTAGCTATGGCTAGTTATTATAAGAGGGTGAAACTGGAAAACCTGGATTTGGTTACGCCAAGGAAATTTGGTTACGCAAAACTGTATCAAGAAGTTATAGGGAGAAATTACATCTTAAAATTTGGGATTATCAATTTCCAAACTTTTACAGGATAAATCTACACTCATTTACAGGAATATTGTAATATTTTTATGTTAAGTATGTCAATTTTATAGAATTAGAATTTAAGTATTTAATTCCTTCTATCATAAATCGTCGTGATAATGTAGTATATAATGATGCAAGCATTTTCAATTAATGATGATGTTATGGCAATATTTTTGTATTTTCAATCTTATAGCTTATACCTATTTAGTACTAGAATGCGAAGTATTTAATTCCTTTTAATCAAAAATCATCACAGTTTAAGCTCATTTATTCCTAGCTTTTCACTGTACTGAGGGAATTTCTCTCAACTGTGAAATCTTTGGTTTGAAAGAATTTCTTGACACAGCACAACCATAGTCATAGTCTTCTTCTATCCCGACAGGCTCGGAACATTGTTTTAACGCCAAAAACAACGTTGTTTCAACATTAGAACGTTATTTGGACAATGTTGAAACAATGTTGAAACAATAACGTTGATGGTGTCTGCACAACTATGTAGATGATTTATTTCAGCAAGTATAATTTGTTTTCCTTGAAAAAGCTCTGTCATAAATATGCATAAAATTATTCTTTGTTTTCTTTAATCTTTAGATTAGTATACTAAATTAAAAATTAACAACTTTGGATGATTAGAAAAATAATTGTATTATGGATGGATTATCCAATTAATGTGACTAGGAAACACAATGTTGCAACCACAAAAAGCCCCGTAGAAAGCTGATTTTCCACGCCAAAGCCAATTCGCACACACCACAATAAATTTGAATCCATATTTGGTATAACCGAACTCTGGAATTTCGTACCGTAAGAACTAAAGAAGCTTGGGTATTTTGTTTTAATGAATTTTGAAGAAATTTGGTACCGTAAAAGCTAAAGCTAATGAACTCTGAAGATAATTTCAACCGAAGAAATTTGTGTATTGTGAATCAATTTGGAAGATTGAAACTTCAAACAAAATATGGCGACGAAATTCTTTAGAAGTATGAGAAAATATAATAGAAACAACAAGCATAATAACAATAATACTGGTTCAGATTCCCAACAATGGTAAGTATTTAATTAAAATGATGAGAATTGAGCCTAACCTTGGATCTCTATACTCCTCCTGAGTAAAACTTGTTTTGGCAAACGACAAGTTTCCAAAGATATTCCAATTTAAGAAATCAAAAGATTTGGAACATTTCGGGTACATTTCGTTATTCAAATCTTTTTGAGAATTTCAGAATTAGAAAAATGCATTGCGAAAAAAAAGTTCACTCTCAGGCGAGGATAAAAGAGGAAATTTAATTTAAAAAACGTTTGCCAAGAAAATCTGTGGTTTTGAAAGTTTTGATTCTCAGCCCAACTAGCTTTTGGCACCCACTGGGGTACAAAGACGGGGATGTATATTACATCTCCACAATTTATAAAGTACAAGAAGACTAAAACATCCCAGCAGACACGGAACATTGTTTGAAAGTCCAAACAGTGTTGTTTCTTCTGTCAGAACGTTATTGAACGTTGAAAGAATGTTGAAACACCGTTGCGTGTCTGAACTTATGAAGGAACGAGTGACATTTAAAAGTAGGCGATAGAAAAACAAGGTAAGATATATTTATCAAGCTTTTTATTAAAAGATAACGTCATCTTAAATTTAATTAAACCTACATTTTAATAGGACAACGAATGTCGAACGAAATCAGCAGACGACCAGACCAGTTGCAGAGAAATTGAAACCGTTGGCACAAACTCCCTTATTTGAACAATCAGCTCGATTTTATCCTAAAATGACGAAAGAGGTTGCTGAAAAATGTTTGACTGAATCACCCTCTGATTCTTATCTTTTGAGACCGTCCGACGATATTGTGCACACTAAAGTGCTAAGCTTTAGGTAAGATGAGTTAAGTAAGATTTCGCCGTTTTATATGCCAGGTAAAGCCTTTCTTAGAAACTTTCTCCCATTAACCGTACTCATCATTGGGGTAAAACTAATCTGTTTAACGACGTTGTCTGTTCTGTTTGCTGTTATTGTTTATTGTTCTAGTTATTGTTTTGTTCTGTTAGTGGCCCTTCGTGGAAACAATGTATTAGCTGCCTAAAAGCTCTTAAATTTTTCGGGGCATGCCACTTGAAATATATGTTATTATTGTATTATTATTATTACGGTTTAACCTAACTGACATTCGCTCTGTTAGTGGGTGAGCAAATGGCAGATATATACAGAAAGGTTCGCAAAAGTTTTGACGGAGAGTGTTGTTATTGTCTATAATCGTTATAAGGAAGTCAACAACTCTCCACTAAAATATTTGAGTACCTTTTGTATACGATTCTGGTGAAACATCCAGCACTGCATGACGTGGTCGAAGTGGTAGGGCGCTGGTTTCCAAATCGGAGGGTTGTGGGTTCGTGTCCCATCCAAATCGACCACCATAGCGAAGTCACCTGTCGCGCCGCCAATAAGCTCCAGATCATGAAGGTCCGGTTCAAATAATAACCAATCCTTGAGAATGGAACATTGCTGAATTTAAAGAATATTTTCATTATTTTAGAGCGGCTAATGAAACAATCAGACACCATAACATATACTACAAAGATGAACACTACGTCCTTCACTTGGTGTGTATAAACACAAGATTTTCAAAATATAACTTTTTAAGAAGAATTGTACAGTATTGTCTGCTGTTATAACTTCATATTGAGATTACGTTAAGCGAGATAAATGGAAGGGTGACCGCGGATATCAACCCAATCTAGCCAATCAAAAGCATTCCTAAAAATTGAAAAAATCTTACTAAAGTTTTTGAAAATGTTTTTGCTTCTTAAAAGAAGAAAATGGGGTAGCAATTCAGTTTGGTGGTACTTTCTTGTAGAAACATCTCATACGAGTTCCGTTGACAATGGGATCAAAATATAATTTTTTACAAAAGAAACATATCGTGAGACACCCCTATATTGCATACCCGGCAGGACTTTGACATCATTAACAATTCTATATTTTTTAGGAACCTGATGCGCACCATTTTTTATCAGTACAAAGTGCAGCACTGCACGTTCTGGAACAAGAAGTGACAGACAATGAAGGTTTTATGCCGTCACCTTACTTAGGTATGCTAGCTTGTTTGATGTGTGAATAAATTTCCTAAACGTTTTTCTTAAAATCCCTGCAAACTGTGATAATTGATATTTCTTTCCCAGCAGACGCACAACGTTCTTCAACATTGTTTCAACGTCCAAGTTACGTTCGGACGTTCAAACAACGTTATTCCGTGCCTGTTGGGAAGCATAAAAACGGGTTTTCCTTTCTTTTGTCCTTTCAGTTGAATGCGAAAAACCATCTGATCAAAAACCAGTAAAACATATCGAAACATCAAAACCTCCGACGATTCCACGAGGAAGGTAAGGGCCATAAAACGTGCAATTACCACTTTATACTTTTTGTTTTAATGTTGTTTTGATAAAGAAGTTAAGATTTTGACGGAGAGTAATTCTTTTATTTACATTCCTTATAAGGAAACCAAGACTCTCCATCAATAGCGTTTTTACAAAAGTTTCTTTCTCTGTTTCTTCTCCATGCTTTTTTTCTGTGTTTCAATAAATAGTAATAGATGTCTAGTCGGCATTACCGACTTGCCATGCCTTATGCAAAAATGTAGTTCAACCGGTTTGTACGGAAACCTCACAATAAGAAGAAAACCGGGACGCCGTTGATAAAGTTACTCGGAGTACCCTCTAATTGTAATTCATGATACCGTTGACGTATTTTGTTCTGCAGAAACAGCCCTACATTGTGAAAAGTTCAGTTGCAAGACTGAATGACATATATATACTGGACATTAATATGGGATTTTGTCCCATCGTGGGCGTGGGCGTGTAAAACGTACTTTCTGGTTTATTCGCAGCTCTGCAAAAAGCTTTTTCTAATTTGGGGTATGTATTTAAAAAATCGATCAGATCAATCGGTACAGAAAGGATATACGGTATTATAGTTAATAAAGGAGACTATTTTTCATTCTTTTTGCTCCGAATTTTAGGCAAATAACAGATATACCACCTCCTATAGAAGAGGGTCCAGCCGGTTTTTACGGAATGCTTACTCGAGAAAAAGCTGAAACTATGCTACACAATAAACCTATTGTTGGAACATACATCGTTCGAGAAAGTGAAACACGGAAAGGGGAGTTCACTGTATCAGTTGTCAAGTAAGTAAAATTCTGGAAGGGGGAGGGGTGGTTCATTGTCAGACCCACTACAAGAAACATACTGTGATCTTGAGAATTAGTTTTTTCGAGCTAAAAGTTAAAAACTCTGGGGGGCGGGGGGGAGCACACTCACGATAAATCTAACTAATCTCACGGAAAGTCTAACTTAAACCTTGAGGTATAAATCTTTAAATTTAAACCGAATTTGAAAAGTTACAGCTCAAAATTTAAGTTAGACTTTCTTTTTTCTAATGAAATAAAAATGGCTCCAGGAGGCCGCAAAACACCAAAACTTCTGCTAGGACACCTGGTATAGGAAATGCACCTTAACGTGTCCGACTTTTGAAACCTGAAATTTGGTTTGCAAATACGATTTCGAAATTTCAAAATTAGTTTTAATCGGTATTTTCGTCATTAACTTTTAGGAGGGATAAAGAAGTTTCACACATCATCTTGAATGCGAGCCGTGAAAATTTGGTATGTCTTTGATGAAGTCATTTAAAAAGCTATATATTTACCCCGATATAAGGCCACGACAAAGGAAAAAGACCAGCTTAAAATTAAAATGAGTGCGCCAGGCGGTCTAGCTCAATAGCAAGATATTTCTTAGCGTGTACCAAACGATACTTTTATATGTCAGATGTGATGTGTTCAACAAAGGTTGCGTCTTAGCCTGTACCAAACTAATAATTTCCTATTTCTCCTTTAGACAGAAGAAGTAGAAGATTTGCTTCAAACTCAAGTTACAAAAGAGTTAGGTCGCACCCCTGTGCCCTACGGTAAGAACGTGATGAATTTATTCAGACTGTTTAGACGGGGTTTAAACTAACTGGATAGTCTGCATTATCGACGCATCAGGAAACTTGAATAGTATAAATGTGAATGTCGTTTTGTTTTGAAATACTGGTCGAAATCACATTAGAAAAGAAATCGAAATTAAGAAACAAAATTCAAACAGAAAATTGACAACAAAATGTAAAAACCAACAGAAATTCTTTAACTTGAAAATAATCTAAAAATGTAAATTCGTACCGTAAATCAAAGTTTACAAACGCTCTATACACAACACACTACACACAGTCGCTCTGTACACTGAACTATGATAAGATAATCAAAAACACAAGTTGATAAACTATTCCTAATTTCCCTAGAAGAATTACAAAGATATATACAACAAAAAATAAACGCAATAACAAAATACACTAAAACAAAAGGGATGCTAAACAAAAGAAACCTCGCGAGATACGAAAGGACACTAAAATGAAAGACGCTAATCACAAAAGACTTAAAAGCCTTAAAACACAATATCAATTAAATGTTCACAAATGGACCATTCCATTTACAATAAAATACAACCTCGTTCTCAGGGAAAACCTTGGGAAACGAGGTTGAGTATGATGCACAATTTTTAATCACCACAGTATCAGACGTAAAGCTCATTCCTAAATTCGGGTATTTAAATACAGTCACAGTGGACGCTTGTTACCTTTAAACCCTTGGTATCTTACTTTGCATTATTCTAATCAGTTTTTTTGCTTGCTCATCTCAAATTTATCTTTGGTAACTTTTCATACTTCATAACAAGAAAGGCAAAGAATTTTTGAAACCTGCTAAAAACTTATCCAAAATTAAATTTAAATTTAACATTACTTGTGAAATGTAAGCTCAACTGTTAAGTTATGTCTATTGGTCTTTCAGGAGCCTGTTAGACTACCTTATAGTCCCAGTAAAAACCTCTAAATCAAATAAATAATCTGAAGCATTTTTACGGTAGATTTCCATACTTTACCGCCGGCGTTTTTTCTAACCGCCGTGTATGGCTTTCAACATCTAACATGATTTTCTCTTTTCTACTATCACTATACGGACGATATGAAAAATCGTGTAGGAGTCTGTTTGAACGTACATGGCTTGCTGGCTTAAACACTATTTTATTACAACATAACCAAAGGTAAAACCATTGGATGTTCTTATAAACTTTTCTGAAATCAAGCTGTAGTTGTTTTTTATTTAGATTGCTATTGAAAATATCTGAAATGGAAATTTTAATTTTGGACCTGTACCATACTTTTAGTCAGATTGCGTTTTACCAAACTCTCCATCGTATTTAGCTCGGTCTCCCCCAGACCTCTACTCTAAGGACCCGAATAAACGGACCCCCCTGCTTATTCTTATTAGAAATATTTTCTGAATATTAGGGAATTGCATGCTCAGCTTTGGCTTAGAAAAAATCATCCTGAAAATGATCGGTATTTATTTATCATGAATTAATCGTAGACATCATATTTCGTCATTATGACGTCATCGATCTTTGAGGATTTTGTTTTATTTATATCAAGAATACACGAACATACAAGTACTATGAGGGTCCCTACTCCCGCAAAAAATCGCAAAGTTACACCGCCAGGAGAGGAGCCCCCCCCCCCAAAAAAAAAAAAATACTAACAATACTAATAATAACTTTAATAATACCAATAGAACAGTATAACACAACAAAACACAAAAGAAGAGCATGGGCTTGAGGCTGAGCAAACTTAAAACAAGGCTCAACTAAAGCGCCCTGTGTCGTATATGAATTTTACTGTTCGCTTAATATGTCATGGTTTTGTGTTTTAATAAACCTAGAGTCCCCAAAGAGAAGTATTGTGAAAAAGTTTAATGGAAGTGGGTTTACGTCAAGTTGAAGAAGAGTTTTGAACATTACAAGTCTGTTGTGGGAGTTATCAGAGCAGTGCATCAAGAAAAGCTCGGTTGATTCTATAGAATTATTTCGACAGCTGAAAAAAGGATCAAGAGTATCTGCACAATTATGATTGAACTTATGCTCCTGAAGATGACTGAAATCAACCCTTAATCGGTTAAAGTAGACCACTTCCATGTTGTTCGAAACACTGAAAACTGGATAAGCATTCGGTCGTAAAAAATTAAGAATTGCGTTTTTGAATAAAGAAATAGTAGGTGAATTACGTATACCACCGTCCAAGTTATTCCACTCGCTTGCACAAAAGGGAAAGAAAGAGGCATGATCGTTGAGTTCTGCAAAGAGGTTCTACAAAAGGAGGTCGTATCCTCCATGCTGCACCAGCATCCTCCTCCACTCTCTGGGAAGAAGATTATGTGAAATGAAAGGTAGGTGGGTGCAAATCCATTGATTATTTCTGCTAGACTTTCGAGACCCAGCCCGAGATAAAGTTTTTCACTGGGTGTTTTCAAGGGAGGCATTGTATTGGATAGATTCGAGTTTTTTCAGTCAAATTTGAATTATCAGGACGATCGTATACAACATCGCCGTAGTCTAGGTGAGGTCTCGCATGGGCTTTGTAGATTGTGATAAGCCGGTTGATCAGGCCTTAGCTTTTGAATTTTTTTCAGGATCAATCAAAATCAAACTTTGAGAATGCCCAAAATAGGGAATTTATATTCACTGTTTTCACTTCAATATTTTTGCCCAAAGTCTTTGGATATTAAGATATGGGTCAATTATTACTTATTTTTGATTATAAGCAATAATTGCCAACAATGATTTCGCAGGCGTCAATTTGGTACTTAAGCCTTAGGGCGGTCTCCACTCATCGCACGGAGCGCTCAACTTTTTTGTGGGTGCAAATTCCTTATAAAATATTACATCATCAGAAAAAAAGCGTCGAGCTCCAAAAATAATTTGCCAACTGTTTTACTTATTTCAAAGTGGCACGACTTGTAACATCGTTTTTACAAATATAATGGCTTGATTTTTTTCTTTAAGTCAAATGGTGGTTTAGTGGTATTACGTTAAATATTATTAAAAAAGGGCGAGTGCAGCGCGGCAATGAGTGGAGTTCGGCCTTTAGAGATGGATCATTTTTTGTTGTGTAGTCTATTCTGAGCCTCCTTGATTTTCTTGTCAATATCATCGTAAAGGGCTTGGGCTCCACTGTGCAGTGGTAGGATATCTTCGGTGCTGACTTTTGTTTTATCGTTATCGCATTTGAACTCAAGTGGTGTTGGTACAGCTTTCATCTCTCGCCATTTTATCTTTTTCCCACATGGGCCTTTCACGTCCGGATCATCTTTCACATTTGGGTCAACAGTATAACTGTTCCTTAAAAATGTATCTTTGAATCTTTCCATCCAATTTGTCATTTTCAGTACCTTTGTCCCCGTCTTTTCAATCTTGATTTCCTTCATGTTGTTGCAAACTTCGAAGGTAAAGTTTGCCATCTCAAAGATCTTACGGTTAAAATCTTTTTTATTGTGAAACGGCAGGTCACCACACCGTGTCGAGCCTTCACACCCTTCAACTTTAACATAAACTGTACCACAATGTGGGCATGCGCGGAGATCGTTACAATCATGATCATTATGAAAGAACAATGCTTGAATTCGGATATCATATACGATGACACGGATCTGATTGACCATATTGGCGATATAACTTGCATTTTCCATGTTTACATCTTCATTAGTACCGGAAAAGTCGATTCCTAGCTCATTGCAAACATTTTTTACACTTTGGTCTATCATTTCTTCTAGGAAAGCTTTGAAAGCGAAGAACAAATCGACCTGTTCGTCCTCGCTGAAGCCTTTCTTCTTCTCTTCAAAGCTTTGTTTTAAAGCTTTAAAGTTGTCTACTGTCTTCTGAGTGACTTTAATGACATTAAACTTCTTTTTAGAAAAGTCGAAAATACGCAAAAAATTAGTGCTTTCTATTTTCAGGTCATGTTGTTTGGTCCCGCACGTATCCATAATATGTTTTTGGAGAGAAATGGCGGACTCCAAGGGCTCTGAGAAGACGATGTCAGTGATGCCAAAGTCTTCCTTGCAAGCTTCTCTCATTTGGTTTTGACTCCAACTCTTAACTACATCCATATGTGTTATCATAATCCCTAGAACGTTTTGGGGGAATAAGTAAAAACTCTCTTCAATCAAGCCTTTCATCCTGTATACAGTTTCATCTAAACGCACGTCTGCTTTTACAACGATAAAAATCTTGGAAAGAGCTCTTAAATTCAAAGCTGATGCTATTTCAATGCTGTGATTCAATTTATGTTTACGTGGATTTGTACCTGGAGTATCAGCAACAATTAGACTCTTATCTGGAACCCAGAAATACTCGGTAGTTTGTGTGACACTGGCAGCTTTGTCAGAGGCACGGCCTTGAACACCGGTTAACTTTTCCAATATTGTTGACTTGCCTGTTCCCACGTTTCCCACCAAAACGATGTAAGGTGATTCATCTCCATTGATGTCCTTTGTGTTAATTGCTTCTACAAAATTAGAATTTGAACATAAAAAGATTATGAGGTTTTTGTTTTAATCAAACAAACTTTAAGTTTGGTGTTTCCAAGAAATGTCAAACGCATGTTTCTATTTGTAGGAAAAAAATACATAAAGATCGTCAATAAAAAATCTCTTCCATGTAGAAACCAGGACATTATCACTTACTTTTTTTTGTTTCTTTCGTCCTTTCCTCTGGTTTCTAAATATTAACGGTTTAAACCAGTTTTCACTGACAATCTTTTTGCAACAAACTTTAGTTAGACTTACGGTATAGTTTGTCCCCCATTTTCTTGTTTGATGCCATTTTTTATTCTAATTATTTATAGACCTGAAAAACATTTACAAAAATATTTTTATTTCGATATATACATACAACAAAATGACACGTTTTTTAGAACCAAGAATATAATATTCAGCCGTGAAGACGGCTGAAAACTCGACTAGATACAGCAACGAATTCAATCATTAATTTGGTCCACAGCAATAAGTGGAGCAAAACTTCCATTATCTTAGGCAAACTAAATTACATAATACATAAATTCCCAGATTTCATAATGACACACCTCAACATATGAAAATCAGTGTAAAAAAATAGAGGTTTTGCTCAGGAGCGTAGAAACTGTGGACTAAATTTCCATTTTCCATTTTTTCCATTCTAACAAAAACAAGAAAGTTTATTTGAAGAATCCCCTTCTAGTCTAATTAGCCTATATTTCATAGGGTAATTAGCCTATCATAGGTAAATTAACCTATAAAGAAATTAAAAATTTCAATTTAAGAAATACAGAAACTTTATAAGCACTTTTCAAACTTTCTACATTTTGGTCATTATGGAGATGGACAACGAAATCAATAAAAGGGTCCGTTGCCTGGTTTCGGAAGTTGTCAAAGAATGTGAATCGGCAAAAACTATGAGGTTATTTTATTCTACGCATGTGCAGTACTAAAAGTTGAACAAATCCTTAACTGGAGGTGATCTCTGGAAAATATTCAGCAAGCATCTCCACCTGATAGAGAAGTTGTCATATTTATGCTAAATCAAATGACTTTCGACGAAAAATTACATTTTATACCTATAAAATATAGGTTAGTTAGTCTATCATAGGCTTATTAGCCTATCATAGGCTAATTTGCAGTTGTCCTTGACTGCCTAAGTACTAACAGCAACTACAGTTGAACCCATGTAATTCGAATTCTCAAGGGACCGAGAATTTCGTTCGAATTACATTAGTTTCGAACTAAGTGAGTTTTTATTTTTTGTCCTGATTTGATGAAAAAAGACTTTCCCAGGTTTACTTTTGCACATTTTCCAGCTTGAATAGTGAAATACTAGTACAATCTTGATAAATTACATGATTAAAATTTCTCTATGGGACCTGAAATCTGTTCGTTCAAAATAAATTTGGTTTTTCATCAAAATGTTTTTATGGTTTTATTGAATTTGTTGCTTTTGTTTTGGATGGTTCAGTAGGATTTGTTTCGGGTGATGGTTTTATTGAATTTGTTGCTTTTGGTTTTGGATGGTTCAGTAGGATTTGTTTCAGGTGATGGTTTCATTGAATTTGTTGCTTTGGATGGTTCAGTTGGATTTGCTTCGGGTGATGGTTCTATTGAATTTGTTGTTTTGGCTTTGGATGGTTCAGTTGGATTTGCTTCGGGTTCTAGTGGATTCGTTGCTTTGGCTTTCAATGGTTCCGTAGGATTTGCTTCGGTTGATGGTTCTTGTCTTTCGCATTATGTTCCAGAAAATCTTTTGACCACAACCTGTTAGACTTACATTTGAACCAGGTTGATTTGAGATGATCAGACAATCGTGTGGATTGGAGGTTGCGGGAGTTGAGTTGTTATTAGTAGTAGATGAACTTGAGCTAGCAGGAATTGGATTGGTGGATTTAGATGAAAGAATGGTAAATTTAAAATTCGCCATCGTCCAGCCGTTCATTTGCTTTGGTGACTCTTTAATCTCTCCACATCTCTTAACAGGGTTATCCCAAGATCTTCCACAATGAGGGCACTGCCTTGGACCCTCTTTTAACGAATTGTTATCTAACTCGCATTCGATTTGACGGTCGTATACTATGACTGTTATCTGGTTAACCATGTTTCTTAAATAACCGCAGAATAGATTCTCCTCCGAAGTTTTTTTCATTTCCTCAAGTTGGGTGGACAAACGGAATTTCATTTCCTCGACGGCTTTATTTTTTAGATGTGTTTCGAAAAGTGCTAAAAATTGAAAAATCAACTGCTCCCTTTCTTCTTCATTTTCCAGACTATCGCGATGTCTGTTGTAGCTGTTCTTGATTTGACTGTACTGAAGAACAAGGTCTTCTGTAACTTTCAAAAACTTCAACCTGCTATGCGAAACTTTGAATAATTTGGCAAATAACTCACTTCGGTGAGTAATGTCGCAAACTTTGAGACATTTTCCCCGAATTTCTTGGTATATTTGTTCTCCTGGAGTTTCCTTAGATGAGAAAACGATATCAATGCTTATCCCGAAATCTTCCCGGCAAGCTTCTATCAGTTCTTCTTTAGTCCACTGTTTTTGAATGTCCATATGAGTAACTAGAACTCCTAGGATCTCTATTGGGATGGCAATGAAATGTGTTATGTATCTGCCAATGTCATCAATCACTTGGTCCAATCTTACATCAGATTTTACAACAATCCAGACTTTCGAAAGAATTTTAAAATTAAAGGCAGCCACAATTTCCTTGTTGTGATTAAGCTTTTCTTTACGAGGGTTTAATCCAGGGGTATCAGCTATTAATAAACTTCCAAGCTGCTGCGAAGATGCCATTTGGTATTTGTTTTCCCTGGTGAAACTTGCAGCTGAATCTGATGAAAGGTTTTGGACACCTGTCAGCTTTTCAAAGACTGTCGATTTTCCTGTACCCACATTACCCATTAAGACAACATAAGGTACTTTTTCCAAATCTTGAACAATTAACGGGTGTTTGTCTAAAGAGATTGATTACATGATTATTATGATGATTACAAGATAATAAATAAGTCTCTTGTCAGCAAAAAAAGAAATCAAAGTCTCTAAACAACCAGCACGAACTTTTTTCCATATAAACATCCATTATTTTTTACCTCTTAGTACGTAGGAGGCTTGATGTCTATAACCGCCTTCAAGATGGTGCAAAAATTTAATTTAATATTAATTTGTCTTGTGTTTGCATTTTGTATAATCTGCCAGGACAAATCTTCCCGCACATCTTTCATTCCCATTAGGTCATTAGGCACGAAACATTGTTTTACTCAGTCCTTAAGTTCGCAAATGCTCAAGGTTTCTACTGCTATTTAAAGCTTCAAATTTGCAGCTCAATAACATCAACTAGATCAATCTTCAGCGTTCGCATCTCAGAGAAAAGTTGCGAAAAGCATCTTTTACTATAATGGAATTTTGCCCGATTATTTCACCACTTTCTGCTAATTCGTCGCAACTATTTCTAGCTTAGAATCCACGTTCCAAATAAGCAGTGAGAAATAAAGTCAGTGAGAAACATCAAACAATGAGTCGGAATCGAAAAAGTTTGAGAAAAGTGTCGAGCATCTTGACTGGTAGTTTTTCGGATTTCCTAAGGGCGGAGTAAGTCATTTTAAGGTTGTTTAAGTCAAGCAAGTATATAGGGCGGAATGAATCAGGTTAAAAGTTATCGGACTTTCGGATTGTCGATAGTACCGCCGGATTTTTATATTATTCTACAAATGTTTCTTGAGAACCCCGCTTTATAAAAACAATGAAGATAACATCTTATAGTATGGGCAAAATATAGAAGCGGAAAACACACGCAGGTACGTACATTTATAAAGCTTGAGAAATATTTCAGAAGTACGTGAAGTGACCTACTTGACCTACCTTAGATACGCCAATTTTTTTCAACTCGTAGATTTTTTCTCCCAAAACCACTTAGTAGAAATGAGTAAGGTCTAAAACAGAATTGTTTCAACGTCACGTCAGAACGTTATTTGGACATTGAAACAATGTCACTTTTTGTGTCTGCTAGAAAGGTACGCTTTGATTAAGGCAAAATAAGTTATTTTTATGGAAAAAAACTCATGCTGTTTTATACTGTCATAAGAAATCTTATTTGTGACAGTTGCCCAAGGTAAGCGACCTAACGAAATTGTGTAACGAAACTCTGACCATAGTGAAAAATCGGTTTTGGAATTTGAAGATAAAACCTTTTGTTTTTTCTTTTTTGACATTTTTAGGGACAGACTCCTTTGAAAAACTTTTTTAATTAATTATATCATGAGTATGAAAATGGACTTTTACAAAAAATGCTTAATTTCGATAGGGAAATGAGCTTTTCCTTCGGATTTTTTCTAAAGTACTCACAAATAGCTGTGTTATTTATACTTTTGTGGAAAATTATCTTATCCATTGCTTGAAAAGTTTTATGACTGGTTTTATGTGAAAATAATGAGTGGATAACTGATGAAAAACCACTATTTTCAAAGATTTTGAGATAAAGAAGATGTTACAAAACTTTTCCGCAAATCTATCTGAAGCAAAAAGAAATTTAAATGTTCATTTTTCTCCGAGAAAAAGGTTCTCAAAATTGAAATACTCTTCTTCGCAAAAGTTTTCAATTTCTTATTTATAATTTTTTTTCGTTGTGATTTTTATATTTTTAAATGTAAAAAATATATAACACATTTTACAGCTACACAGTCTTTTGGTCATTACTCCTGACCACTTGACATTTAAGCATTTAAACAAAAAACATCTGCTATTTTTTGTAGCTGAGAAAAAGCTAAAGTTAATATTAAACATTTGTCCTGGCCGAAAAATGGCCTTTGAAAGAATATATTTCCACAAAAAGATTATGATTATTTTTGCACTTTTCAAAAACGTTAGCGTATAGTTAGTATAGTTGTTTTGAGTTATATCCTAAAAAACGATTTCAGTTGAATTTAAGAAAAAAATGAATTCACGGTGGGCTCAAGTTATGACTTAAAAAGTAATTTGATTTGAAAATGAAAGTAAATTGATTTGAAAATGAAAGTAAATTGATTTGAAAATGAAAGTAAATTGATTTTATTTTCATTTTGAAATTGTGTTAAATTTAAAATTAAATCAAAACGAATTTGATTTGCTTTGAAATATTTTTTACTTTTACATTTTTTTTGTTTTCAAATTTATAATATTCATTAAAACTCTCTTGGCAGCTCTCGGCCACCATACACAACCGCAGTGGCGGATACAGAAGGCTCGCAAAAGTTTTAACGGAGAGTGTTGCTTTTGTCCATATTCCTTATTTGGAAGTCGACACTCTCCGTCTAATTCTTTGAGTACACCTTCTGTATCCGCAACGAACCAATCGCTAATGCAGGTGAAAAATATTTTCTTTTAAATATATCTCGTCTTCTTTACTTTCTGTTTTTACTGCAATATTTCCGAATGTTCATCCTTTGGCTTTTTAGTCATATTAAATGTATCAAATTCTAATATCTGCTGAATTGATTCCACCAATGCACTCCCAATTAGGCCCGGCGGAACCGGGGGGGCTTTAGCCTCTCCGCCTTTTTGCAAACATATGATTTTTAAACTTGATGTATATAATATTCGCTTACTCACATTCAGTCTCTACAAAAAAACCACCACCAATGCACTCTCAATACAGTTTCTGCACGTTATTGACTAAACTGTCATAATGACTAATTTGTGATTATTATGTTCAATATATATTCGTGACTTTTAAACCAACAATAAAACAAACATCTCCCATTGACAGTAGGTACCAGTTCTTTAAAGATTTAAAGACACGTTTTTTTTAAACATCAAAATATTTTGGTTGAGGCTCGGCATGTTCTTCTTAACTTTCATCCACATTTTCTCAAATTTCCTACCCCCACCCCGCTCTTAAATATATGCATAAAATGCTTCCCTTTGTCTAAGCTTTAAATATAGCAAAACTCCCATTCTCAAATTGTGAGT
>JAUJPO010049696.1:0-15593 GCA_032270745.1 Tiaropsis multicirrata
TTTGGACGTCAGAATGTTATTTGGACGTTGAAACAAGGTTGTTTGGACGTCAGAATGTTATTTGGACGTTGAAACAAGGTTGTTTGGACGTCAGAATGTTATTTGGACGTTGAAACAACGTTGCATACATGATTTGTATGGGTGCCACCAGCAAAAATATCAAATCTACGATATGCTAACCCAGCGTTCAAACAACGTCGCTTAAACGTCAGAACGTTATTTGGACGTTATTTCTTCTTGTACTATCAAATACATTAATCTCCGTTAATTACTTTTTGCGTCACCACACAGAGATAATTGATAACTGTATTCACATATTTTCATGAAGGTTCGACGGCTGTTGGCGAAGTCTCACATCGGTATTGCGCAAAGTCAATGCGTTGATAATCTCTTGTCCAATCTGAATGAAGTCACTGGCAATGATATTGATTTGTTGATGCAACGAAGTAAACGAATCAAGATTCAAAATTTCGTTGTTCACATGGGTGACACGCAGTCTGGCTTAATGTTCTTTCTTGAGGTATGTTTTGTTATTTGTTGTTCTTTTCTTGGGGTAGAAAGGCTGTATTCACAGTTTATGGATATCACATATTACATATTCTGCTATGCTTGGTCTACTTGGTTCATTAATTTGTATTAAAATTATTTTTAAAATTTAGTGCTCGCTAAGGCTTGCAGTTTCAGTTTTTAAACATCCAACATTCCGTGAAATTATTTTCGTTATTCTCCACAGACAAAAAATCGCTTTAAAATTTCCTATCGAAGAAGGTCTTTTTGTACATTGCCCTGCTATAAAGTAATGACAATTTTTACGTGGATAATCGCTATCTGAGCTCTAGTCTATATTTCCATAATAAATCTACACAACAGGTGCGCGAAGACTGTTTGATCCTAAAAAGTACGCAAGGAAACGTCATAGAAAGGTGGTGGTATGAAAATGTGGTAAACTTGAGCTGTTCGCCCAAAACGAAGGTACTCTGTGTTTGGATACGGACCGGTGAAGAAACAGACCTTCAAAGGATTTGCACCAAAAAGGTAAATGAAATCATTTTCATCTGTGTTCAATTGCAAGCATAAGTTAATTGAAAATTGTTATGATCATACAGAAATCATATAGTTTCTCGACCACCTTTACCACAGACTGAATAACATGGGTTCATTAGTTGAGGGGAAATCCGGTCTTTCCTCTGCTCTTTGGTGTCTTTTACAACACGTACTTGGGAGAAGACTCTTATTTTAAGACTTTTATTTATAAAAGGTTAAAGATTCTCAAATTTCCTTCTTTCAGTGTAAGGCTTTGTATGATTCCATCAAAGACAGTATGAAGAAAGCTGCGGAAAGATTGAATAAAGAGGGGTCAGGTATGTCAGTAGTGTATTGTTTCATCACAAATAGTGTTCGAAAAGCTTTCCATGATTTGTTCGTGGTGTTCACGCACCACCGATGTTTCGGTGTGTGTGCAATACGGTAGTTGTACATAAATGGGCGTTAGAAGGGCGTTGGTTTGTTGACAAGTTAAAATGGGTTTCATTCTTTTTTTATCTCTTACATTTTTTGTTTCAGGAATCAATTTGGTTAATGACTATAAAGTAGTGGTGAGTGTGTCTCCTCTTTCTTCTATTGAATATCTCACCTTTGGTGATTTTTTTTTTCTCCGATAATTCCATGTAAAATATTGTATCTGCGAAGAAGCGCTACACATCATTTTGTTCTTACAAACGCTTCAAGTTCTTCCTCGTATTTAGTTTGAAAAATCTCAAACTAGAAATTGTGAATTAAATCAAATGTTTGGACTTTGGGAACTTTAATCTGAATGTTCCAAATTTTTCGACTTTTGTCATTTTAAAACAATTCAATATCTTTAGCATATCTTTATCAACTTTCAGGATACAATTTCTGGGGATCAAGGGATATTGAAAGTCTCACTTGAAGGTGTTTCAGTAGTTTTCGTCGAACGAAAGGTAAGATACACTGCTACACATTTATGGCTAAAAAAGCACGTCCAAAATATTAGGCCGCCGACAAATTCCTATTTCTAAATAAAAAAACGTCATATTTAAACGTGAATATCTCCTTGCTTACGTCGTCTCTCAGTCACATTCAATTATTCATCGAAAACGAAGGTCTCAACACTTCAATCCTGCAAATAATAAAAAAATTTGGTTATTATCGAGCTGTTAGTACCAGTCCTCCCCCAGAAATATTCACAATAACATGAATGTCAATTGTCTTTTGCTTTTTACTTTCAGCTGTGTGTTGATGTCAAGCAATTGAAAAACTGTTGTGCAAAACAACATACTCTCATCGTTGAGGAGTTCGGTATGGAAAGACTTTCCTTTTTAGTCGATAAAATCTCATTGAAAGGATAATTACTGTGATTTTTGGATGTTTCGTTCAGGTAATCTCAAGAAAAAATGAACATTTTATTTAAAAACTACATTTTTTTCTTTTTACAGTACCTCATAACCACAGTGTCGTTAAACATCAGTTCTTCAGCGAAGAGGTAAGACCCCAACTCCACTACAGTTCTTTTTCTTGCAAATTTTTCTTTATTTTAAATTATATATATTATACGCGTAAATAACTAGTCAAGTATTTAACGGATTAATGTGATCATTAATTAGCGCAAATGACAACGGTCCGAAAGGATGGTTAAAATCAGGAAAAATGAAGTTTTCATTAACGCAAACTTAGTGCAACGAATAGTTATTCAGTCTAAATAATGAGGATGTATTATTATGATATTATAGCTCGATTTTGTATTTTTACAGGCGAATGAGATCTGTTACGCCATTTTATGTTTGTTTTCGTACATTGCTGCAGCAAAAAATACACCTCGTTCATCGTCTGGTGGAACAGTATCTTCTGGCCATAACAGTGATCATTAGGAAGAAATCCATGCCAGAGTTTGTCTGAACATGCACCCTTATCAACGAGGTTATGGAGCTGCCAAATTGAGCCCATTGAAGTTTTCCGTAGTAAAGTCTCTTAAACGAGTTTGGAGAACGAAGCATCGAGACAAAAATCTGTCTCTTTTATTCAAACAACTTTTTGAGATTTTTGTACTGAAGAACAACATGGGCTCAACGGTATACACTAGTTAACTAATTCTGTTTTTGTAATGCACATATTCAACTAGCAATCATTTTCTTTTCAATGTGTAAGTTACAGTCGACTTCATATGCATGATGAATTTTATGTTTGGGTTTCTGTCCTGATGTTTGTTTATTTTCATATTTTTTTATAATTTTCACGATCGTCCCCTGACTCTCAGAATTTTGACTGTAGACTACCAAGTGTAGCGGTAATTGCTGATTAGCCAATGTTAATGAGAAAGTCATTTTCCTCGATACCATTTTAATAGACGTTTTCTGTTTTTCATTACATGATGTTTATTTAGATTTTATAACAAACATATTCGTTTTCGTTGTTATTATTATTATGATGCTGACAATAGAACCAGAAAATATTTATTCCAGTAAAGACACACATGATAATTTTCCAGTAGAATGATTATTTTTTCAACGCTTTTTTTGTTGTTTTGTTTTGTTATAAAGCACAATAGTGATCGACAAATTTACTCAAAGAGTTTTTCTTATCGCTTGAATGTTTTTTGGAGGGTATCAAGGGTATAAAATGTTTTGTATATTTGAACAGTGCAATTTTTTTTGCCGGCCAATATACCACGGTAAATAAAGTCTACCCCCACTGATTTGTATCTTAATCCACGGGATCAGCTATCTCCTTAAGGATTCCCGTGAAAAGGTGTGTTCAGTTTTGGAAAAAGTCTGCCATGTTATTTCCGACAGGGTTTCCTCTGATAAAAACGGAAAACAACATGGCGGACTCGCAGTAAAACCGACTTCATATTCAAAAGAGTGAGAAGCCAGTGGATTAAGATCCAGTGTCTACACCCAATCAACATTTTTTTAAAGACTGTATTTGAACAATCTCTTTGAGTAGATGATAAAAGTGTAATAATGTAATTTGTAAATATTTTTTTATTTATTTAGAACTATCTTTTAATTTTAGCATCTTTAAATAATTTCTTCACGGATTAAAAGAATTAGAACAAAACAGCGGAGTCCTCATCAATTTTTATGGTGAAACTTCGACACTCTTCCTGATCTCCAGTCTTTTGATTTGTTTTTTTTCTATTTGATGACTGCATTCGTTATTCTTAAACGGGGTGGCGGGCGGGGCGTATCAATTTTTTTAGAATTTTTTCCACCGCCTCCCCAAAAGCCTATTTAGGGTGATTTAGGTCATTAGTTGGATATTAGTTTGTTTTAACCCTAACTTGATTTTGGATCAATATACTTAGATCTATATTTATAATTTCTTATTTCTTTCGTTTCAGTTGAACAAAAAATAAACAAAATGAAAATGAAAAAGTAAAAACAAGAAACAAAGTATGTAGTCATGGAAACCAACATCGCATTTTGTGGTGCTGGCTTTCTTGGTATCTACCATATTGGAGTTGTATCATGTCTCAAAACACATGCTAAAAAGCTCCTTGACAACGTAAACAAATATGGTGGATGTTCAGCAGGTGCGCTGGCAGCATGTATGTTGCTATGCGGTATCGAAATGGAGGCTTGTGTGCAATTTGTAATGAACCAAGCTTGTAAAGTTCATCGAAGTCCACTTGGACCGATGAGTAAGAGTTTCGATATCTGCTCTCATATAAGGAGATCATGCACCAAGTATTTACCGCTCGATGCCTACGAGAAAGCAAGTGGAAAATTGTTCATCTCGCTCACTAGAATGAGAGATTTACAAAATGTCATTGTTTCGGAATACAGCTGCAATGAAGATCTCATCGATGTAACTCAGACATATATTTCATTTCATACTTTACTTCTTCAGAATTATTGCTGCTTTTTTGAAGTGTTTATTTTATTCCCTTAACAACTCGAGAAGGGGCGTAATCCCTTAACGTATGCGGGTATGTGCGACCCTTAAAAGGTTTTTTTGGGGACCAGGCATTGCGCTGTAATTGTTGAATGTTACTTTTATGTTATAGAAAAATTTATGACTTCTCTAACGGGTAAGGGGTTGGAAAGTTGGGGAAAATGGCCTGTAAGGGCTTTGTTTTGACCAACCTTGCACTAGCATGTGCAATTTTGATAGCCTATTTTTGACGAACATTCCGTCGTTTTGAATTTCCACACGGGCCTGGAAAAGCTTCAAAATAAAGCTCGTTGTTATTGATATACAAACGAAGTATTGTATCTTTCTTATTTGCAGGCTTTGATATGCACTTGTTTTATCCCTGTGTTTTGTGGTATGGTGGCACCCAAATTTCAAGGAGTGGTAAGGTCTTAAAAGACACAAATATATGTTTGAAATTTGTTATAACATTTTTTCGTCTATGAGATTCTATTCCATTACCACCAAGAATCATACTGTCTGTCTGTCTGTTTGAGTTTATAGGATATCTATGAATTTATGGGTGTAAAGTTTTTGGTACTTCCAATTTGCGAATATTGTGAAAGTTTTAAATGACGCATTAATGTCAAGACCAGGTTTTTATTCACCTTTACATACTTATTATTTTATGTCAAAGGCGTACATCGACGGCGGCTTAACCGACAACCTTCCGCAGCACTTTGAGGGGACTACCATAACTGTTTCTCCTTTTGGAGGTGAAAATGATATCTGTCCAGATGACCGCCACAAATCGAGCAGTCAGTTCGCCTTCAAGAACACTAATATGCAATTCAGTTGTCATAATTTGTATCGGATGACCAGAGCTATGTTCCCGCCAGACAATGAAGTTTTGATCAAAATGTGCCAAGAAGGTTTCAATGATGCACTAAAATATTTGTTCACAACGTGTAAGTTTACATTCCTAAAACGATTCTGAATCCGTCATTTCAAACATCTTAACCACCAATGTCAGATATTTTGTATTCACATTCAAATTATATTACGCGCTAAATTGCACTTGTTATGGGCCCAAATGAATTTCGTTTAATCATTAGCCTTTTGGAGGTGCATCAAATATTTAAAAAATATTTGACACTGATTTAAAGAAGAAAATTTCACAAGCATTTATTGTGTGTTTTATTAAGATCGTTTTCTTACCATTTTGCAACCAAACCCTCTTCCGAAAAGAGGAGAGAGATTTCTTTCGGGACTAAAGTCTGGTTGCATGCCAAAGTTTGACTCTAGAGAGAGATTTCTTTCGGGATAAAGGCTTGTTGCATGCCAAAGTTTGGTTTAACCTTTGTTATTTCTTTGGTAGATTCTGATTATCTGACGGTTGACGATTCCATTCAATTCACGCTTGCCGAGTGTCTCCTTGGCAACCAAAAGGATAAGAAAGATGACGTCACTGATAGAATTCAAAATGATGCCTCCACCCTTGGTGCTAAGAAAGATTACGTCATAGTTAGAATTCAAAATGGTGCCTCCACCCTTGGTGCTGAGAATGGTGACGTCACAGGTGGAATTCAAAGTGGGGCCTCCACCCTTGATGCTGAGAATGGTGACGTCACAGGTGGAATTCAAAGTGGAGCCTTCACCCTTGGTGCTGAGAATGATGAATCTGCCGCGTCTATGAACGAAGCTGAGCAAATCTATGCCACATATAAATCATTACGTAATGTAATCTTACCCACCGAACTCAATAAAAGTAAGCTCAAAGATGTTTGGGAAGTTTAGGTTCTTTCCAACCTGAAATCAGAAATCAGAAGTCTGCAACATTGGTCAAAAGGTTGTAGACTTTTAAATAGCAGTAAATTAGCAAATCACAGTATAACTGCCCTCTTAACCCCACTCAATGCTTTTAAAAGTGGCTTCTAAAAGTCTTCGGACCTTTTGTCCGGTAATATTGTGGGTATTGAAAATACATGGATTTAACAGGTCCTTTATTCTTTTTGCTGTACCTATAAGTTTTGTCCTTTTCATTTTTGTACTCTGTTTTGCCACGACACGACCCTTCTAGTTTGTATATTTCAATCTTCTGCTTCAGTATTTTTAAATACTCTTATTTTGATGTTTCAGTTTTAATCAAGACAAAAGAGGATCTGGATAATGACAAAATGAATTGGTACTTTCTTCAAATGTTTATAACAATTATGTCAAATTGGACCAGAAAGCCATGCAAATATACATCAACTTATGTCTTGAACTTCTCTAAAAGGATGTAAGTTAAAACTTGCCCATGACATGAGTCATGAGTAGTTATTATTTGACTGCTTTATTGCATGAAAATTTCGCTTTTTCGTGAAAAACGCATTCGAACTGGACCGCAAAGTTACAATGCCGCGAGATTTTAATGCAGTAAAGTACATTCACTATCTTCTAAGTAATTTAAAGAGCAACGGTGAACGATTTAGAAACTTTTCTCCATTGGAGTAATGTTTTAAAATTGTAAAAGAATAGTACGTGCGCATTTGATAAAAAAAGACAAATAGTATTTAAACACAGTGTCTTCTCCTGATTTCAGGAAATGTATTAAGTATTGCGGGGACAAAGCTCTGAATGACACTTTGCTATGAAATTTTGATTAACCATTAGAAATAATAGGGTTTCATGAAGCCAAGATCATTTACAAACTTCTATTTTGTTTAATTTGCAGGTTAGCTGGACTACTTCCAAAGATACAATGGATTGGCTCAAAAAATAATTATACACAGCGTATTATCAATCTTGTTAAGAAAGGTTTAGATGCGTATAAAGAAACTACCCTTTTTGAATGGTAAAGTATTTCTCATGATGCAGTTTAGAGAGTGAGACTGGTCTGTGTCGTCATCTGTGGCAACTAGCCTTGCAACGTTAACCCTAATAAAAATTGAGTTAAAATTGAACGATTAATATATTTATTTTTGTTGTTATAATTATAACTCTCGTGTTTTTTTTATTCGATCTATCTTTGACAACACTGATGTGATTCGAAATTTAATTTTCGAATATTTTAGGCATCCGAGCATTAAAGGAAAGGACAAGTTGAACATACAATTGAGTAAGTGACTTCTTGAATGAAAAACTTGTTTCAGTAAGTTTGTGCCATAAAGAAAAAGGTTGTTAAGGACATACTAAAAACAATGCTTTCTTTGGTCACTAGTTCTACTACTCATTTTTCTTACCAGGTAAAAATCGATTGAAGAGTTTCGGAGATGGTCTCAAAATTGTACCAAAACCAAAAGCGAGTCTAAAGAAGGTCACTTTCCATGACGACCCCAACTGTAGTGGATATCAGACCGCTGTTGAGGATATACATGATGAAAACGAGCTGGAAGAAGGTCAAGAACATGTAGAGATGGATATTGAGGTGATGGATCAAGATATCTTGTATTTCTCGACACCTGTTCTTAATCCAAGTCAAGATAATCTAATGAGTGTTGAAGAAGATTTGATTGGCTATGGTGATGATGCAAACGAGACTGATGAGGACCAAAACGAGGCTGGTGAAGAATTCGATGAAGGTGAAGATGAGGCGAGAGGTTTCTCCAGTTCGTTGAAAGATGTTTTGGCTCGTGGAGTTGGATATGTTTATACAAAGTCCCTTGGTTTAGAGTAGATCAAATTTCGTTCTAGAGGTTTTTGTGACGTACTGTTCCCTACCTGTTTGTTTTCTTTCTTTAGTCTTTATCCTTAGTGAAGAATCCCTGGTGTAGAAAATTGTGATTTTCAACTTGCTTTTCACAAAATGACCAAGTTTTTTACTCTAGTGTTCTCTACGTATTTGTTTTTTGTCTTTACGCTTATTAGTGAAGAGGATCCTTACTCGCAAGAGGCTTGGTAACAAATTGTCATTTTTTTCAGCTTGCTATCAGAAAATTGTTTTTCACAAAATGAGTTAATTTTTTTAACTTAATTTTGAAGACTGTAACACTTGGTGTTGGTATGTAGTAAAAGTCCTTAAAATTATTTTATTATCAAATGGAACGAGTTTCAAATTAATTTATGAAAAATAGGGTTTTAAAAGTTTTTTTTATATACTGTAACTATATTTTTGTATATTCAGAAATTTATTTAATAGGGATTTGAACAAACTTTTTCAAAAACGATTCCATCAAGTATTCAACTATTTCTAACTACTAATAATAATGAAATGGTAGGAGTCTTTAACATGCTTCTTTTTACCACAAAGCTCCCCTCCATTGACCCAGCATGGACGGGAAGTTGTTTTGACGTCCAAAAAACAGTGTTGTGTGCCTCCTTTGATGTGTGTTCGAGGTATTTTTATTCGAGACCTTCTTCATTTTGTATTTCATCTTTCATTTTTTTTCAGACAAAATATAAATAAAAAACTTAGTCATCATGGTTGACATAAATAGCAAAATTAATTCTTATTACAAAAACATGCAAAGACATTTTCAATCTCACGGACGGACCAAAGATTTTGTCGGACACTCATCTAAGGTAATTTATTTGTCGGACAGTCAGGTAATTTATATATATGGTTCGTTTGCTCTTTCATTCTTTCATTGATTCGTTGTTCATTCTGTTCTTTCTTCATCGGACTTTTCCACAATTAATCCATAACCCCAGTGTTAAGGAAGTCTGACAAGTCCAGAGGGGTAACTCTCGTGAAAATTCCAGGGCTCTATACAAATCAGGAGAAAATCCAGGGGACATGGGTGCTACAAATCATATCCTCAACATGCAAATCCAGGGGGTTGTGAAAAATTTCAATGCTGAAAAATCCAGGGGGTCCAAGAATTTTGGTACGAAATCCAGGGGTGTAATTTTTGAAAAAAGACTTCCTCAACACTTGGAGTAAGTATTTTTTTCTGGGCTGGTGCTACTCTTGAGAAAATTTCTATCATATGTCTCCTCAAATTCCATCTTTAGGTACATTCAGTGGGTTGGAGCTGTGGAGGGCGAAGTCTTGCTTCATGTTCGTTTGATAAAACTGTCAGTATATACACATTGGAAAAAGAGCGCTTAGTGAGTATTGGTTCTATTTTTTGTTGCAGTTTTCAAATATCATCAACCTTTTGTATCTGCTAATCACGATCTTGAAGCCGTGCAAAGCTGGAGTTTTCTAGCCATGATCTTGAAGCCGTGCAAAGCTAGAGTTTTCTAGCCATGATCTTGAAGCCGTGCAAAGCTGGAGTTTTCTAGCCATGATCTTGAAGCCGTGCAAAGCTGGAGTTTTCTAGCCATGATCTTGAAGCCGTGCAAAGCTTGAGTTTTCTAGCCATGATATTGAAGCCGTGCAAAGCTGGAGTTTTCTAGCCATGATCTTAAAGCCGTGCAAAGCTGAAGTTTTCTAGCCATGATCGTGAAGTCGTGCAAAGATAGAGCTTGCTAGCCATGATATTGAGGCCTTGCAAACCTGGAGTTTTCTCAAAACATTACACCTTGCCTGAAACTTTTTTCTGAAAATAGGAACATTTTTAAAAGATGAAATAGTTCATTGACTTTACTCATTGTTAGGTCAAAGAATGTACAGTAAAGGGGCACAGTGACAGTGTAGATCAGTTATGTTGGCACCCTACCAATCCAAATCTGTTGGTCACAGCTTCCGGTGATAAAACAATCAGAGTTTGGGATGCAAGAAGTAAGTCGAAATCTGATCTATTTTTCCGGCCAAAATACTTTCATGTAGTTTCATGGTGACTTTGTCTGTTACTGCAATTTAAAAAGCTTTTTGGGAGAACATTGTTGACTTTCAACTATTAACTAAGTTTAACTCTACATTTGTATTTCTCAGTTGGTAGAGTGCTCGCAAAAACGATAAAGTCACTGGGAGTTGCGGTAGCAGGTGTTGTGTACACCCACAGCCGTATGGTCCACCTTAGTTTAAACCTACCCAGAAGTTTAGCGCATTTGAAAGAGGGGGATAAACCTTTCCGCTGTACAATACGTCTGCTACAACACCAGAACTGGATTAATTGACTTATTCCTTATCCAATGCAGTAATGTTGTGCCAATAATAAGTTGAACCAGACCGATCTCTCACAGGAAATAGACTTCACTGTGTCGCCCCATATGTCTACACAGGCGAATAATTTTTTAGATTGCTATTTTAATACTTTTTCCTTCAGACAGTAATAACGCAAAATGTACAGATGTAGTCAGCACCAAGGGTGAAAATATCAATATATGTTGGAGTCCCAATGGAAGCACCATAGCTGTCGGTAATAAGGTATTTGTCACATTTTATTACAGTTCTAACAATAGCAAACATTGTGAAATCTCTTAAAAAAGTGTAGCGTAATTCGAATCGATACGGAGTTTTTATAGGCGAATTAAAGAGTTCGAATCACATAAATTCAGCTGCATTTTCTCACTCCTACTTTAATATAAAGTTATCCGCTTCACAGCTACTTTAATAGGATTAATTTTCGCGAGATTAAATTTCTTGGATTGTGAAAGTTTTTCGATTGAATAAAGTTACGGGTGAGAAGTTTGAGAAATTTCGCGTGGAATTGATTTCGCGAATCAATAATTCCCCGCGATTTCGCGATACAAAATTTGACAATAATTAATCTGGTTATTTTTTCTCCTCAAATTTGTAGTCTGTAGGTTGGAAAATCCAAGATGGTATTTTTTGCAACTGATTAAAATTCATTTTTTATTGACAATAGGAAGACTTGATAACGTTCATCGATACAAGAACATTCAAAATAGTAGCCGAAGAGCAGTTCAAATTTGAAGTAAGTATATTTTCCATAGATCAATGTTCATTAAAACTGCTGTATACAACAGTTAAAGAAATACATTGTCGAGATAATCAAATCGAAAGAAGAAATTGAGTTTTCTCCTACTTACTCAATTGAACAGACTACCTGTTGGGGGAAGAAATTTTGTCGGATTTTGCGGGAATTAAATTTGGCAAATCTGATTGATGGAGACAGTTCATTTTGGGGGAGCTTAATTTGGCGGATTTTGGAAGAAAAAAACCGCCGAATCTTCAAAAATAAGTTTCCCTAAGACAATTTTTGACATTTTTTCTCTCGTATAGAACCTATTCTTCTTTCACCGTCGCAACTTTTCTTTGCTAGGTAAACGAAATATCTTGGAATAATACAAATGATCTGTTCTTTCTAACGAATGGCCACGGATGTGTCATCATTTTAAAGTATGTATCGAAATTTCGGCTGTATTAACCCTTAGAAAAGGTATATTTTTACTGAACCACAGGCTATAGATCGAGACTACTTTAAAACCTGGACGCTCATTTGAAGTTTGGATTTTGATGTAAAAAGTTTGTAGAAAATGTTCAATTATTTCAAAAACACTTATACACATATAAAAATGATTTGACAATAATTTATGATAAGACAAAAATTGTGGTATTTTTCAAATTGTTTGTTTCTGTTACATTTCAGTTATCCAAGTTTGAAGCAGATCCAGACGTTGAATGCACATCCTGCTAATTGTATTTGCATCAAATTTGACCCCAAAGGAAAGTAGGTGCAAGCTTTCATTTAACAGTAAGAACCCCGTCAAATGACATTTGTATTTTGGCCCTGGACCCAAAGCTCAACCCTATTAAATGTGTTTTTCTCGGTCTAGAGTTCTTTCAAACGAGTGAACATACAGTGTGCCAAATATTTTGAAATTGTCTTTCCATTTAGATATTTTGCTACTGGTAGTGCTGATGCGCTTGTTAGCCTGTGGGATTTAGATGAATTATCTTGTGTACGCTGTTTTTCAAGGCTAGAGTAAGTATATCAGTATTTGAAGGTTGCTGGATAATCTTCAAATGAAACTATTTGTATTAAGAACTATGAGCAATGAAGGTTCCTTTTTAAGACATTTTCAGACAGTTTAGAATTTTTAAAAGGGCTGTCACATATTTTTGTCCATCTATTTTTTTCGTAAACTTTATATCCATGTTGTAAACAACAGCAAAACTGTTTTGATGTGTTTTTAATGTATTGTATTGCTTTTCTTTTCAGCTGGCCAGTACGAACGATCAGTTTCAGTCACGATGGACAAATGCTTGCGTCAGCTTCTGAGGATCTTCTCATTGATATTGTAAATGTGTTTCAGCTTTAACTTTTCAAATCTCTCAGCCTTTTATTTTTTTGTTCGTTTGTTAAGCCTTAGAAAACTTACCTTGCTAAAGTCACGGTATAATATTCAGATATCGGTTATTTTAAATACGAACTTTGATCCTAGGGCGACGAATTTCCACGTAAAATAGTTTTGTTGGTTATTCAATAAGGGTCTGATCTGGATCCCTGGTCTGGATCCCGTGCAATTCATATTATGTCCTTAAAAATGCTTTTCTTTGACTTCAATGCACCATTGAATATGATGGGAGAATATTCAATGAAAGCCACATTTGGGACTGGGTTCGAGGTTGTTTTATTACTTAACCTTTGGCTTTTTGCTTTTTTTAGGCGATGGTTGAAACTGGTGAGAAAGTAGCCGAAGTACCATGCTCTACTCCAACCTTTACTGTCGCTTGGCATCCAAAAGAACCCATTCTCGCGTTCGCTTGCGATGATAAGGTATGCATGAATGATCCAACCTCGTTCCCAGGGTTCCCAACCTCGTTCCCAGGGTACTCTCTACGTTATTCTACGTTTATTATATTAATATTATTTATCGAGCCATATCAAAAACGTCAAATGGCGCGCAAAGAGCGTTGGGAACGAGGTTGTGAATGATTCTGTTCCGAGTTGAAAGTGACGCTAAGGACTATCGAAGATGTTCAGTGGAAAGGATGAAATATGGACCCAAACAGAGACTAGCTTTTCACTTTCGGTGAATTCGACAAGTGGCATCCCTTACCCGATTTACATCATGCCATGTCACCTCCGGGATTATAGCTTAAACGAGGTGTTCTAAAGTCGCTTTCGGAGAGGTGATAAAAATGATGTTGCTCAAAACGGGAACTAACTGTTAGTGCGGGCTAGTTGTGCCAGAAATTATAAAAAGGTGATAGAAGCATGAAACTTTGCACATGAGTTGTTTAGGGGTCAAAGTTGGGTTTAAATCTCAGACCCAAAAAAGAAAAAAACTTTTTTTGGTCCAAAGCACATCATGTTATATACCGTTGATTTTTAATGCCCGTTCAGAAAAGTATTACAACATTGATCTGAAAATTAAGTCATTAAAAGATATTGAGAAAAATCGTTAACAAGATGACATAATTTCCCCATTTTGATGATGTCAGCAAAAATCCATTGATCACCCTAATAGTTTTAGTGGAAATTGGTAGATAACTTTTTCAGAATCAAATAGATTGCTAACATCAGACCATAAATAAAATAGTACATAAAATATCACCTAAAGTGATGCGTTAATAACCTTAGGCTAAAGGGGTTGATTCGGGCATGCCCAGCCACCATTATAATGTCAAGTAAAAATGTCAAATCCCTATCATGCTGGTTATTACCTTTAAATTAGTTTTTAAGGTTATCCAACCAATGATTATTGGTACCTGACAGGTTCTCCATCAGCTCAGGCCGAAAAGTTTAGTTTAAATAGTCCTGACCTTTTTTGCTGACATCATCAAAATGGGAAAATTACGTCATCTTTTAAACGTTTTTCCTCAGTATTTTTTAATGACTTGATTTTTATATATGTTGTAATATCTTTCTGAACGGGCATTAAAAATGCTTTCCAATGGTATATAACATGATGTGCTTTGGACCGAAAAAATGTAATTTTAGCCTGAGACCCAATTCTGGTCTGTAAAATACACAAACAGGTGGTTTCTTTTGGGTCTGAGATTCAAATCCAACTTTGACCCCTAAACTACCCCTGTGCAAAGTTTCATGCTTTTATTACATCGTGTACAATTTTTACACAACTAGCCCGCACTATGTCGAGAATGTTGAGTTTAAAGGACGAAAGATGGACCCAAACAGAAACGAACTTTTCACAAGTAGCACCCCCACTCGATTAACACCATGTATTCTCCGGGATTATAGCTTAAACGACGTCTCTTTCTTAAAGCTGCTTTCAGAGAGACCCCCCCCCCAATAAAAAAAATTCTTTCTAACAATTTCTTTGTTTTCTCTCATCTTCAGGATAAACATGATAGGGACGCGGGAACTATCAAACTGTTTGGGCTTCAAAGTTCTTCATGAGAAAAGTGAACGTTTCGATTATTTGGAAAACCTTTTCAAATCTTTGGCATCGAGGAAGAAAAATACGAAAGAGACTTTCTCGGATTTTTATTACTTTTTGTAAATTTTTAGTTAAGAATAAAAAGGAAAGAAAATTATTCTTGTTTTTTTTTAAAAGATAGATGTTGCTGTGAGTTCTTCGATAGGGAAATCTTTTCGAGTGAACAAAGAATGGCTCTTCTACAAGGGCCATAAAAGTTCTTTGAAATATAAACTGCAGTTTACTCGATGTTGTTGCTCTCATTACTCGAAACATAGAAACATAAAAACTCCTAGAATTATATTCTCGTCCTCTAAACACGAAATACAGTTTCTCATAGATTGAAGAAAAAGGTTTGCAAAATCAGACTATAGGTCATAAGCAAGTTTCTCCTTTGGCAATGTGAGAATGGCATGAAGCTACAACAATATTGGCATAGGACTGCAAAGATTGAACTAGTAGAGGAAATCGAAATATTGGTATTGATCAAATTGTATGTAAAATTGTAAAGTTGAAGTAGATGCCAATTGGGACTAGAGATGCCTGGAGATTAGAAGAAATAT
>JAUJPO010049707.1:0-15589 GCA_032270745.1 Tiaropsis multicirrata
ATGAATTTTCTTTCCTATTTTGCCAATGTCAGATATATCCGACATGGAGTTTTATGCCTTAATTCGTATGAGAGACTGGGGGAGAGTAGCATTCCATTGGTCAATAAAATTTATATGTATGTTAAGGTCGGATATATCCGACATTGGTAATATAGGAAAACTTTGCGAGATTATAATATATCTGACATTGGCAAATAAATCGAGTATATCCGACATTGGCACGGAAAGGGTAAAGGGTCGTTTTTTAACCTTCCGAAATCTCTCCAAGGGTCGCTAAAAAACATAAACGTCAAAAGAGTCTCAAGAGTTTATTTCTTTTTTTAATTTGGCCAAAGTGTCAAACCCTACTACCTCTTCGCCCTATATATATTTTTGTCAGTTTTGTGGTATTTTTACTTGTACCCTAATCTTGTAGGCTAATCTTGTTCTATTAAGAAATTTGGAGGATGTTTCGAAAGATATTTCGAGAAATTAATAACATTCGAGTGTTGAAAGTATGGAAGTATGGTGTACAGTAAAAAATTTGAAGTGTTGTGTAGGCGTCTCTCAAGTTTGAAGGTATATGAACCAATGGTTGAAAGAAACATAGAGAGCGTAGGTGGTTCAGTTTTGTTAATGTTATGTATTGTTCTTAGCTAAGAGACGGTTATTACACCACTATGAAGTTTTGTATGGACTTCATTGGGAAAAAAAGAATATTGTAGTAAACTTATAGGATTACAGTGTATGATGACCAGGGTTGGACGCGATGAGTGCTTATCCCGGCCGATAACAACGTTGCTCCAACATCTGGGATGTGTTGATATGTCAAGGATTCTTTCCGATCTGTTGTTAGATTATATTAGTTGTTAGAGATTGACATTGAATACTTTCTTAAAAATCAACATTTTTAGAGTAAATAAATAAACAATAAAAGAAAAGAAAATATCAAGAAAACATAATGGTACAGGATAAATCGAAATCCTTGCCACCAATCAAACGGCGCAAAGATTGCGATAGGCTTTCCTTGTCGAGAAGATTGTCGGGTAAGAAACCTTAGCCAGCCGGCGTGTGGGACGTTGTCTTAACGCCCAAAGAACGTTGTTTCAAAGTCAGAACGTTATTTGAAAAATGTTGGAATAATGTTATGTGTATCTACTTTAAAAAAAACTTAACACCTTTAAAAGGGGTAACTTTGACTCCTTACTGGGCTCAAACATAAAATTAAATCCCGCGGCGAAGAAGCCCTCTTTGAAGTGTAGCCAATATCTCTTTTGTAAATACTTCCCAAAAATCACTGCGCCTGTTCTAACTCGTATCCCAGCAGACACGCGACGCTATTTCAACAGCGTCCAAATAATGTTCCGACGTTGAAACTATGTTGTTTGGACGTCAAAACAACATTCCGTGCCTACTGGGTTGCTGTACGAGTTGCTTCATTTGCCAATAGTGTTTTGGCTCATGCAAACATCGAATCTTCTGTTACAATGTTTTTTGCCAATAAGAAACTTGTAAATTCTTTGAAGTGGTCTACTAATAGTACTATTTCCTCATGAAAACCAACGTTTTCGGTAGCCTGATTAATCAAGCCATCTATTACAGCGCTGCGATATATACTGTATAAAAGTGATATAGCATTCTCGCTGCTTTAATATTTTTTTATATCCGTGATTTTTAAGTTATCACTGAATAACTGTCACAACTTGAACCATTTTTCTAAGCGACTGCAGCTGGCTTAGATATCTAGTCTATGCCATATAGGGGGATAGTTTTCTTGTGTTGTGATTTTTCTTTGCATGAAAAGTTTGCCTGACCTTTGATCTGAAAAATCGTAAACCATATACACAATGCGTGTTTATGCCACTATAAATTAGCTTTTCTGATAGCCCTGTGTTACTCATAAAGGTTGCCATAGTTCCCGTGACCGTTATTCCCCTTTTTGATGGAGAATCTCTTATTTTAGTTTTTTTAATCACCTCATCACGTCTTTGCTTATCGCGTATTTCTCTTTGATTCAACAAACATAAAAGGGTCAACGAATACATGACCAAATCTAAATAAATTTACTGATTAATTGATTTATAAAGGTACCTCTACTCTAGCTAGAAGAAAAAAGCCTTGATATCTAATCGGTATCTTTTTATCACTTTCTGTATAAGAAAATTTTGTCTATAAGAACAATTGAACAAATAATGTGTGTTGTGATCTTTCTAGTTGTCTGTTGTCTTAAAGCTTTTGTTTGGCGCCCCGTTCGGTCCTTCGAGGTTTCCCAACAGACACACAACGTTATTTCAACATTTAGTCCAACGTCCTAATAACGCGTTCTGACGTTGATGCAATCTCCTAGCCATAACTGTCGCAAAGAAATCTAAATAGCCCTGTTAGCTAGCTAGCTAGCTTGATAAACAAAAAGTATCAAATGAATACATAAATCTGGTCTGATTTGCAGACCCATGCTAAAACCGTTGGATGTATGAGGCTTACTTTAGTGTGCCGGTTCTTTGCCGTTTTCAATCAAATTGATTTCAGAGTTCGACGATAGATTGGCCTTCCAAAGTCAAAGTTTTCGTCAATGCAATGACTTCTTCCAATCCTTTTCAAGCAAAGTTTTTGACTGTAGTTCTTTTGTCGATCTTAATCAATTAGATTCGACACGGCAAAAGATTGAGCGACTAAAGTAGACCTAAGAAGCACGCTTCGTTAGAGAATGAGGAGCAACCTCCAAATATTATTGGAGAGAAATCGAAACCACAAGAATAATGAGTTTAGTTAAAGCCCTTTAAAATACGCAGCTTTGGTGAATTGTTTATGCCGTCTTTATGCCGATTTTCAAAAATCAACGGGCCTTCTGGCAACTCGCAGTTTATATTTTCTCGACAATCCTAATAGTTCTTATAAAAAACACACGGAGCATGTTAGAATTGTATGGACTGCGACCTTCCCTTCATTAAAAAACTGACATGTTAGTTAATTGACGTCAGGAGGGTTTAATGACACAAGCATAACGTTCATTAATTAGTAGAGAGCTATTATATAAAATGAACTGATGTGCTCATTAAGGCAATAGATTTATTTGTGATCAGAGTGTTGAGTTGTTAAGACGTTAAAAATATTTGAGAATTGTTTTCTCTCGTTTCGGTGACTTTTTTGTCAACAAAAGCTTCTTCATGGTTTTAGGATACCACAGCACCGATCAAGTGTTCAGGGACACATTCGTCAAGTTGAATTTCAACTCGCCCCAACATCGCTCACGCGAAGATCTACTAACAAGCAAAAAAGACGACGATTCTTCAACGACGACGACGAAATTTAACCGACGTCTGCCACGACGAAAACAGGTTCGCCAGCAGCATCGAAGCAGCGAAGAAACGAGTGACCCGTTATTGAACAACAACTACTACATGACTAAAGATCCAGCTATGAGCCCGATCAACTTAATCGGAATCAAAACAGCAAACGGGCAACATTACCAAGAACCGCATTACGAGGCGATCAAGGATCTTTCCCTCAAAGCGGCGTTCCGGATACACAGTAACGGATCAACGCCGGAAGGTTCTCCAAAATTATTCCACAACCGTAAATACGTTTTGAACAACGATGATAAATTAGCAGAGAAGATTAGCCCATTATTAGAGCGCAAAAAGAAATTGAGCGGCAAAGGTGGAGCCAAAAATCCACCCATACTTCCGAAACGCAATTCATCATCTTCTTCGCATCATTTGACGGAAAGCGGCGCTACGGAAGTCACACCGAATCCGATTTACGGTAATACGCTAACGTACGTCAACGGCTCCTCGGAACCATGTTATACTGATGTCACTTTTCAGAATAAGAAAAACTCTGTAACGAACTCGCCTCAATTATCCATCAAAGTTGATCACCCTTATTCGGAAATCATTCCTCGCCCGAGACGTTCGGCGAATTCGTCCGACAACGAGACTTCGCCGAGCATGTCTCCCGTTCGTCTTATGGGGTCGCCGTTTAGTAGTCGTCGTTCGTTCAAACTTACGGCTAATCTTATCGACGGATCTAAAAGCGATGGTGATCTTTCCGATAGCGATATCCTCGACGTTCCTCGGCTATACGATCGGCGTCGAAGTCGGACTGGAAATGGAGCCGAGCTTGCCGATCCTTCTCGTTTCTATGAAGTTCCGGACCAACAAAAACCTCGTCGTGTCAAACAAAACTACCGAGGAAAAACTTACGAAAAAGACTACGTTGAAACGATTATTAAACCACGACCAAACATTAAAAACTCGGTTCCTCAAACGAATACCGAACAAACATACGAAAATAATATTGGTTTATTATTGAATCGTTCAAACTCCTCGGATGATGAACCAACTTACGAGAATCCTGATTTACCGAGAATCCTTACTTTCGAAACTGAGTCTCAACCGACTTATGAAAATAACGAACTTCTTCACGACGAAGCACCGAACGGCTACGCCTGTATCCGACAAACTTCGCTAAGCACCTCGTCAGACGCTTCAGACTCCAACTATAATAATGTCTGTTTTTCATCAAGTCGTCAAGATCAGCTCCAATATGCGCACATCGATTTAAATCCACAGCATCCGTTATACGATAACCTAGTATCGACTGAACTCGATAGCGGCGACACCGCAAACTCAATACAATCTCGTTTATATTCGGTCACTAAAAACTCGAAATATACAGAAATTGATTTCAAGAAATCGGACGGTTTGAAGGAAGCGTTGAACCAATTGAGAGCTGGGGAGAGCACCACTACTCCTGAATTGAATGCCGAATATAAAATTGATTTATCGCATATTAAATTTACTCGGAGCTCAGACTCGAAAAGAAATTCTAAGAATTTGGAATAGATTTTATAAAAAAAATATTTTTTAATAAAATAATATATTTTCCGTTTTTGCCAATCCTACATTTTCTGCTTATACATATTTAGTAATTTTTTAACATGAGCAAGTCCTTTCTTCGTTAGCTTACACAGTAAATTTTCAAAATATTGGCTTCTATAAAATCGTGATTTGATTTTATTGTTTTATTTTATTGTTTTAAATAAAATGTTATATATAACAATTTTCATATAGTAATGATCGTTATGAATTTTATTATCGAGCTTTATCATTTTGTTATGAATTTTTTTAAATATATTCAAGATTATAGTAGATTTTCTTATGTTTATTTTCTTTTCAAAATCAAATTTTTTTTATTGGCTGGTTTCAGTAGAAAGACTTTATGACAAACAAATTTGAATAAAATATTAAATAATTATAAATTACTATGTGTGTTTTTTTCTAATCTACCTTATTGGACAAAAAAGAAGTCGACAAAAGTGACGAAATTTATGTCCGACGAATAATTTAGTCCAATGAGAAGTTAGTCCAAAAAAAAGGTTTTTTAGGCTAAAATTTACGTTTTTTTTGGACAAAAGTGACGAAAATATTTGTGGGTGACGAAAAGAATAATTTTATCCGAAGAGTTATACTTTTGAGAGTTGAAGGATATAATGAATTGAAGCCATGGCACATAGCAAAAGTCAAAACTCCATGAATAAGATTTAGAAAAAAACTTTCGAGAATCTTATTTCCAATTTTTCTACTTTATGTGAAGAGTGTCTCGTTTCAAACTTATGACTGTTTTGTGAAACTGTTCAGTGGAATTTTCCGGAAAACCCGCCAACTTTATTCTAGCCCACAAAATTTCGTAAAAAACATGTCATGTATCAAACCAATTTTAAAAGCGAAACAGAAAAAGATGAAGAAAAAACATGTTATTGAAAATTATGATTCATTAATCGACTAAAAAGACCTTCTGGCTACTTTCCATCATAAAGACACAACCATCAAGCAATTAATTAGCAAAAAATCGAAATTATTTCTCACAACCCACGAAACTGTCTCTTCGTTGTATGCTTATTGTTTTTATAAGAACAATTTTTTAAGAACATCGAGCCTCAGATTCAGTGGTAAATTTTACCAAAAACTATGAAGAACTCACAATTTGAGCATGGGAAGTTTCCTAATGAAAGCTTAGACTAAGAGAATCATTTTAGGCATATATTTAAGGGTGGGGTGGGGTGTGAGATTTGAGAAAATGTGAATCAAAATTAAGAACATCCGAGTCTCAGCTGAAATTTACTGGTTCGTATAAAAAGAAAAGAGTGTACGCGAAAAAGAATTCGATTGAAAGTAACAAAACAATACCCCCGAGAGGGGGGGGGGGGGCACCTAGGCAAAATCGGGTACGCCTGTTAGGGTACCTATATTGAAGGTCTGGTCAGGAGCCCATAATCGGCCAAAAAATTTACTCTGATAGTGATGATTTTTTCAAAATTTTAGCCTTTTTTTCCAAAACTATGAGATATTTTTGGCCTTCTAGTCTCTGACAGGGTCCACTTTTCGACCTTCGGGTGGCACGTCCCCGTCGGTCGTCAAGATGAGTGCCTTCCCGGGAGTAAACCCGCGGCGAAATCTACCACATTTTTTAAAAATTGACCCCCTCGGACAGGAAACATACTTAACAGCAGTTTTGAGCCCGTAAATTATCTTAGATAAGAAATTTGTGTCTTTGAAAATGGTTTGGATTTTCGTTTCTCCGATCAGAAGACAGACAACCTTACGGACACTTTTCAAATGGTTTTAGATGTGGTTTTCCAAAAATCACTTTTCCGTGGTACCATATCTCCTTTCTGTGGAGTCTTGCCATACACCGAATATGTATGCATTATTTTTCCCAAAAAGACTTCAAAAGTTAAATCTTTGAGTATCAAAGCGTTACTTCTTCGAATTTTTTCCGCCACCAATCTACTCCATTGAATATTTTGTTGTTATGGTCACCTAGAAAGCTTTTTGCATAATTATTCTTTCAAAACATCATTACGGCGTCGTTAATCGAAACATACATTAATTTTGCATAATGATCCAATTGATTGCATAATTACGTTTTCGTTTCGGCTATTATGATTGTCGTCGTTTGTCTTTCTTTTTCGGTATTTTAACGGAAACAAAAAACGAAAACATGTAAACAATAACAGCACAACAACAAACAAAAAATTTCCTTTTTAAATTAAAAAGGCTATTAACTATCTCCCCCCTTAAGAATAAGGTTTATGACAGCTTTATATAGTTCCAGTTAGATGGAAGATTCTTAGTCACTTTCTGTCCGACAGTTAAAAACTGTAAATTTTGTCAGCCAAAATTTTAAACGGACAAAGCTTTATTTCCTTATTTAAAAAAAAAATCACTTTTGTCCGACTAAAGTTTTGCCCCATAGCATAAGATACTAAAACAAAATTTGCTAAATCATAAATGTATTATTTTGTTAAAAAAAACTCTAGAAACTTGTGCCAACCTTACAAATAAAGCAAGCAGTACTGTACATTTTTTAATTTCCGTGTTATTATGAACAAGCGTGTCGCCATAATTCCGACGTGTCGCCTTAATGCTGACGTCTGTTTTTTTACATAAAAATATGAATTGACGTGACTTTGTGTGCCAATTTATTTTAAATCGTGTGTTTTTGAGAAAAAGTAAACAATTAAATTCAATATATGACCATTATGTAATCTTTTATAACAAGCTTGTTTTACTGACCCTTTTGGACCCCCTGGAAATAAAGATTGGTCCAAATAACGTCTTTCGTGGATATGTCGAGAAAAAAGTTAAAATTTATTGATAATTATGTAATACCCCCTGAATTAGTACCAAATCTGCCCCATGGCCAACCTGTAGAAATTAAAACCCGGCGTAATGTCGAAAAGCTTGATGCTTGCGCGGATTTCTTACCCCAGTGATAACAGCTAAATCTATACCCCGCCGTGGAAAAAGGGCCTACCTGCTCGGTGGAGTTTGATTTTTTACAGCGGGGTACGAGGCAGGGGTGTACCAATTACATGAAATCTGAAAACAGTACTGTTTAAATCCCCTGTCCAGTAGTCTCCACAAAACCTATATCCAATAAGTAATCCTAAAGTCGCGCTTAGTCGCGTCTGCGAATGAATTTTAGGTCGTATAGATTTAATAGATTTAGTTCGCCGATAGACTTTTTCATAAATTACGTCACAGACAACGACTACCTCGTTTTCATACAATTGCAAAGGTGATTATGTCTCACGAAACTCAAAATAAAACATCTATCAATAGAGTCAAGTTTTGATAAGCTCCCTTGGGATAAGGTTACCATAGCGCTCAATTCAAAACGAGGCAGTCGTTGTTCGTAACTTAATTCATGAAAAGGTCTATTTCTTTAACGGGTGACAACATTGTTTACATCTGCAATGGTGAGAGTGTGCTACCTTCCTTAGGTGTTGGTGTTAGGTGTTGGTCAAAGTTGTGAAGCAATTCTAGCGCATTGTCTGCTTCTATAGCTATAACCGATTTCTTGTGTTGGAAAATTTGACTTGAGAAAAGTGAGAAAATTGAATAAAAACAAAAGCAAAGAAATTGTCCAAATTTGTCCATTTTTTGGCACTTATATTTCTCCTTAGCAATAATTTAAGAACAATTAAATTTCATACATTTGTAAATTTGACATAAATATTATTGTTGTTAACAGTTAAACATTTGTTTCAAAATTTGGTATTCAGAAAATAAGCCAACAGATACAATAGAAGAATGACGATTTCGTAGCTTTCAAAACATTTTCCAACCAGAGATCTCTTAATGATCCATTTCCCCTGGGCATCTTTTATCATACCCTTGTGATTCGGCATTTCCTCATGTTCAAATTCCACATTGGGATTTTTCCGATTCCCTTGTTGTTTATTAGCTCCTCTTCTTTGTTTTCTTTTCTTTTTCTTCTTGTTGAGATTTGATTGAAATGGTGGCCGATTGTATACAGGCGTTTGATGTATTTCACATTCGCCATCTAGAACTCGCAATTCACAAATTGCGGCGAAGAATTCCGAGCCGTTGTCATTGCTGTGGAATTTGATTTGAGCCTGTAAATAAATTGCAAGATAGGATGTTCTCTTTCTATAGAAATGTCAACCAGAGAGAAAATTAGTTTCGAGTTAATAGCCTTTTAACTTTCATATAAAAAGTTGACAATTGAGAAAAAGTTTTAAAGCAATCTTAATCCATTTTGGACACAAACATGATAGTGTTGCAGTTGGTCGTCGGACGGGAAATCGTTGAAAAAGATGAGGAAAAGTAATGGTCCTAATATATGGACCACACCGCATAAAGAAAAACACCAAAACCACTCAAACCTTAAATTCTTGTTTCCTTGGCAAATCGACCAGAGCTAGATTCCAAGGCACCAATTGTCCTCCACCCTCCTTCCACAATAATTCCTCATAATTATCAAGCCAGGCTTCTTCAGTTTCATTCGCCTTAACGAAGGAGACAGTCAAATTGCCAGGGTTGTAGATGCGCTTGTTCTCCTTAATCTTAAGCCATTTGAACGATAGACATTTCGGATGTGTATTGAATGCTATGGGACTTGTTAGAAAAGCTGATTTGTTCGGATGTAAAATGGTTTTACTGTTGTTGACGAAGATCTTGGAACTTTCTGAAAATAATAGAAAGAAAATTGAAAAATGAATACAGGTCCATCTTCACCCTCGAACCCAGGGCATAGAGGGTATGGAGCTGACAAATTGAGCCCATTGAAGTTTTCCGTAGTAAAGTCTCTTAAACGAGTTTGGAGAACGAAACATCGAGGCAAAAATTAGTCTCTTTTATTCAAGGGATTCTTAAGGACTTTTGTACTAAAGAACGACATGGTCTCAATTTGGCAGATGAATTATATTCATACATACCCCACAGATGATATTAATGATTTTGATGGTGCATTGACGTGTGACAGTACTAGATAGTTCAGCCCCTTTCGGACCTTGAGGACCTGTCATAAAAGACCCCTGGGACTGAGGTTGGACCCATAGTTACTCAATACGAGTAGGAAAGCTGAATGAGATAAAAGGTTCTAGGAATTGTGTTCCGAAATCTGGTATCCACTCCAGATCTAGATTTAGATCACAAGCATGACGTTCTAGATTTTAGAATGCCATGATCAGAAGAGAATTATAGATTCTAAAGCCTGATTTTCACTCATAGTGCAACTATTTTGTGGTGTAAATTGCTTAGAAAGAATTACGCCATAACCGAGCCGACAGCGGGAAAGAAAGTTATTTTCGTCGCGCGATGTTTGACTGTCATAATCAACCAATAGAAAGACTTCAATTATTTTTAAGCCAATGGTGGTCTAACATTGCGAAAGAATCATTACGGTTTCTCACCCTGCTTTATAACATATCCTTGACTTGAGGTGAGGATTTCATGTTTGCCAGTCGTCCAAGTCAAGTCACCAGATGTTCCCCATAAACAATAACCTTTGTGGAACGAACACCCAAGACGCGCTAAGAAAGAAAGAGAGAGAATGATAAGATTCGTGTATCCGTTACATAAAAATCTACATACAAATTCGTTTCCCTCCAAGCAAACCAGTTGAATTTTTCAATTAGTTTAAATGTCTTGTGGGCATTTTCTCTAGCTTTTTCAATGGTATCTCTAAATCACAAAAGAATGTTTTGCAATAAAAGTTTGATCATCGAAATTGTCCAAGTAAAGAGATTTTACTACGGAAAACTTCAATGGGCTCAATTTGGCAGCTCCATACCCTCCAAAGTCGAGGGTCTGTTTAAATAATGGATATTCCGTGGCCACCACTAAAGTCTGTCAGACACTAGAAGGTATAGATTTCTTATAGTTTTGGAAAAAATTGCTAAAAGTTAAAATAAAAAGATCAAGCAAATCTTTTGAACTTTGACGATTTTGTTACCCTGTGAGAGGCAATTGTTTAGATTTAAATGATTTTGGTACCCTGCCTGTCAGAGACTTCAGGAGCTTCAATAAAAGTACCCTTAACGGCGGCACGCCCTCGTACCCAATTTTACCCCGGGTGTATACACCCCAAGAATACACGTACTAGAGAAAATCCTTCCTTGTGTAGGGCATGTTTCGTAATGGATATTGACGTCATCAATTCCAACTTTACCATCTTCTGATAAGCCTTTTGCTGCTTTCCATTGAATCTGTAAGTGAAGATATGCTAATATTATAACCCCTATCTGATATCTGATTTTACGCTTAAAACCCCCTTGCCCAAAACCAATGTTGAAAATACGTTTATCTAAACCGCTCAGACTATTTTTTATCGATACTATGATATTGGTAGGAAGGGGTGGACAAAAATCTATCTTCAGAATTGTAGATGTTCATGGCACCAGAGATGTAATAGAACTATTGTGTTAAAATGTGTTGAAAATTTAATCATTGATCGAACCGCACTGTCCCAGTGATCACAATAGGCACCAAACAACGTTTGAATGTTATTTAGACGTTTAAACAATTTTGTGTGCCTATGATGACCCCTTAAGACGACACCTAGTAAAAAAATTCCCTTATTGGTAAAATCTTTCCCGTCTTATTGGAAGGCTTTTATTGCTCCAGAAAAGAATAAACATCCAAGACATTTCTATCCCGTGAGTGAACCTATGTGAATTTATGTGCTTCACAGATTTTCAAAATCCACCGCGATACCGCGAAATTTTCATGCGCAGTTAAGTCGAAAAAAAAAAACTTTGACCTACCTGGCATTTCGTACCAATCGGTTTTTCAACGTCAAACAAAACATACTGCCAATCTTTCTTCTTTGTTCCGCTTGTCTTAATAATCATTTCTTCCGCATGGTTTTCACATTTTAACGTGACGGAAAACCGGATAGCGTCACAGCCGTCGTCGCTGAACATGTAGTAATAGAAATCAATACATTGACGTGTTTTCTTGATCGGGACGTCGGTCGTCAAGATCGAATGCTGGTTACGCCGCAAATTTTTGTTTTTAACTGTTGCTATTAATAGTGGTTTTTCTATCTCTACTTCATCATAATGGTGTTTCCGTATAGGAAAATTCTCCGGGAATGGGAAGTTCCGGTACCATTGGAAAGAGCTGGTGACATTATCTTGCCGGAAGTCCCAAATACAATCACCGGTAACCGCGCATTCTATAAAATATAAACGTACATAGGAAATCCAGTGATGTATATTGGTCGTGGACTATAAGTTTAGTAACCTCTCCAAATTGTTACTCTTATTACTTTTATCTATAAGGCGTTTTAGCTATAGGGGCGTTGAGCGGGTGTGAATTGGCGTACTATATAAAGTTTATCTTTATCGGACAAAACTTATCCGGACTAAAATGTTGTCCGCCAAAGTTTTGTCCGATACGCTAACAGCTTTAAACCAGATTTTTAGTCTAACTAAATTTTAGTTGCGCAAAATTTTAGTTATCGTCATAATTAGTTAAAGTCACTTTTTTTCGAACGAAAAGTTTTGTCTGGGTAAGTGATCATTAGACATTTCCAGTGGGAAAATATTCGGATCTTGCTTATGAAACATCTCTATACCTGGCATCATCCGATAAAGAATTAGTTTGCTTTGAAACTGCACTTTCTTCATAGTTGATGAACTTTGTTTTTTTGAATAAAATGACTGTTTCAACTTTTTCCGTATGGAAGAAAAAAAACTCTCGTTTTGTCAATCTTTCAAAACCTTTGTTTTGTGATGGTATATAAAGAGATAATGTTGGTTTGGCTTACTTGATTCTTTTAGATGAGAAGCAGGATCTAAAATACAAATGGTGCAAAATAATAATAAAGTATATAATCATAAAAGCTACTAAGACCGGACACATTTTTGCATCGTTATGGTGTCCGCCTTATTATAACGAATTACTGAAAGCCTCACTCTTAATCTACATAAAATTTCGGTTCTGACGGTGCCAAATATGCTAGTCCGTAAAATCTTTGCAATGTCAACAATAATTCGGCCAGACTAATTTAAAGGACCGGAACTATTTTCATATAATTTTTCGAATGTTTGACAGTCTGTTGGTTCATCTATGTTCTTCATTTTATTACCTGGTTCAGTGTAATTAATTTTCTTTCCTTCTGTGTAGCCAAGCTCATCTAGAAATAAAGAGAGAAACTGAAGAAACTTCACAGCTTACAGAGGTGTGGATAAAGAACGTAAACAGATAATTTGACCGAGAGTGTTGATTTCCATACAAGGAATATGGACAAAAGCAACCCTCTCCGTCGCATTAAAAAAAACTTCAAAGTCATGGTAATCATGCAAATCGCTGGGTCAGCCCTCTGTTGAGTCTGATTTGCAGACCCATACTAAAACCGTTGCAGGTATAATATAAGGACACTTTTCGTTAGAGGATGAGAAACAGCTACCGTCGTTCTTCTAATTTAATCCGTCCTCTAATTAGTACGAATAAATTATTTTGGCCAGATGAAAGGAATTTATTGCCTCTAATTATTAGTACGAGTCCATATTCACTAATTTCTGATTTTCCTTTAATTTAGTAAGTAAAAGGTTAAGTTTTCCTCTAATTTTAGTACGAATAGCAAAAAAGATTTTAAAGTGACTTTCTCTACTGAAAACAAAGTGTCAAATATGAAAGCCCTAATAAATTTACAATGTAAAAGTTTGAAGAAAGAAGAAAGTTGGTATAAAAAAAAGTTTAAAAAAGAAAGAATAAAAGTACCAAAAAGTGTGTTTAATTTTTCACCCCCTAATTTAGTACGAATGGAGTCCTCTTTTCCTCTAATTATTAGCACGACTAAAAAAGTTTACGTTCCGAAGTAATTTATTTCCTCCTATTATTAGTACGACCCCTCCAAAATAATCATTTTTTCGGTCGGATTAAATTAGAAGAATGACGGTACCCTTTTGTTAGGTTTTTGATGAAAATTATTTAACCTTTTAAATCTTTGAAATTCTGACGTAATTTTCCAAATCTTTCAAATAAGCGAGCTGATCCTTCACTATAGCGTGGTTTTCCTAAGGTGAAAGAATATATAAAACCAATCTAATAAAGTCAAATAAACTAAATTCTAATTCCACCGTAGTCTAGCATCAGGTCTAGAATTATAAAGCAAGGAAGACGAGGTATTTAATGAAAATTTATTTACTACAAGACTACAAGAATATACTAAAAACGACCCCTGTTGTCTGTAGACGGTTTTAAATATTTGTAATCAGGAAGATTTTGTGTCGCTGAGCTTGCAAGCCGTACAAGGCTGAAAGGAAAAATTTAGCGCGGCGGTAGAGTTTGGATGAAACGGTCGCAAAATTTTCTTATTTTCTTATTCCGTCGATTAGAGGTTTTTTCCTAAATGGTAGAATCGTCTACTCCTGTGCTGATCAATTTTACGGTGCTGAGAACAGTTACGTTTGATTCCACCGGGGCTTTAACTCAACCAAAGGGTGGGTTTTACTGAGAATTTGAACATTAACCAACAAAAGGACGTTGTTAATTTCTAGCTAAAACACTTTCGTTTGCAAGAACTAGTTGGCTTCTCCAGAAGGAATCCATATTCCTACTGTTGAGGATGTCGATTTCTTTTAACACCAACCCCCTTAATATTCGTGCTAAAAATAATTTCGAACCCCCCTGTATATTCTTGGTCGTCAATTTGTCCTAAGATACTGAAAAATTTTAACCCCCACCCCCTGGATATCCTTGGTGTTCAGATTCTTACCCCTGGATATTCTAGGATATTGAAAATTTCGTACTCCCCTGGATATCCTATATCCATAACAGGGGGGTACGGACTTTTTCTGGAAAAGCCCATTACTACAGGACAGTATTAACGCCCCTATCGTTACTATAGATTTATTACTCATAAATCTAAAAAATCATTCAACAAAATTTAGATCAGAATAAAGAATCTAGCCTACCTTCACGCTTTTCTGTAGCTCTGGAAATTTGAATGAAATCTAATGTGAAAGAAAATATCGCTTGGCTTTATACATAGTTTAATACAATGGTTTAAATCGCAATTTTCATCTAAAATTTACTCTCTAGCTTTCGTGGAATTGGAAGCGTGAAATGGCTCGAATTTAAAATAATTTTTCAATATCGCACTCCGAGCCTGATTCTTCACTATTTGATTTACGACAAATGCTATCCAAATCATAAAGGAAATTGAGGAGAGGACTATGGACGAGTAAAATAGAATAAAATAGCTGTAACAAATATTTTAAGATATTAAAAACTTCCAAAATACCTTTCCATTTTGATTTTGAACTTTCAGCAGAAATAGTATGGTAGCCATTTTGAATAACCAATAGCAACAATACGTTCGTGATCAAGAATGATTTGATCAATTTGGTTGTGAATGTGTCCAATGATTGAGTAGAGAATGTAATCATTTTTGCTTTGTTTTGTTGACATTACTTTGGTATATATTTTTTTTATAATTCGTACTATAGAAAAAGGGGTTTTCCAGAAAAGGTCTGTACCCCTTGTTGATGATACAGGATATCCATGGGAGTCCGAAATTTCTAGCTCTAGCTCTAGCTCTAGTCTGCACTCCGCCTAAAGGCTAATTATTAGAAAGTTAATTATTTCATTAGTTACCTGATTGGGGATAATTATTTCTTCATGACTGGAGAGTTTATTAGGTATACAACATTTTAAATTAGGTTTAAAAAAATTCCCAACCAGGTTTCTAATGAGATAATTAACTTTCTTATAATTAGCCTTTATGGTGGAGTGCAGACTAGACTGTATATAGTACAGACTAGGCTATGAGTATAAAAGAAGGACAA
>JAUJPO010049718.1:0-15584 GCA_032270745.1 Tiaropsis multicirrata
ACTTTACAGAGTTTTATTTTGAAGCCCGGACATGGCCCGAGCAGGCCTGGAAATGTCCGGGCCATGCCTAGGGTCGTGTCTTTAGATCTGTGTTTAATGAAATTGGAAATCTGCAAGAAGCTCGAACTTCCAGGAAGCAATCTAATTTTTTCTTTCACCGCAATGGACTGTAATGTTGCGATTTATACAAAATTTGAAATTTTCAGCTATTCATCCTACTGGCTGGCTGGATAATGAAAATTACACAAATCAATGAATTTAGAATCGTTTAAACTAAGTTTAAAAAAAAGGCAACCAAACATCGACCGGACGACAATGTTTGGGTTGCAGGCTTTGACGGTAAGGATTTTTCCAGAAATTTTCTGCATCACACAGCATTGGACACCAAACACATCTTTTTACAATTTTTAGAAGACCAATGTTTACATATTAACAGATCTAGAAAAAAAGGAAAAGTTTAAGCTTACCTTGAATCTCTTGTAAAGACAGATCTTACTTGATCAAACCTCTGATTACACTTTTTAAATGATGGTTTTAAAATTTTCTCAGTGACATTCTCGTTCGCCATTTTGTTTGTTTTGATTTCCGCCATGTGCAGCACCTTACCTGAAACAAACATATTTCGTCGAAAAGCTGTAAAGCGCGCACTCCGATAGCGGTCTGGCGGCCGCCCACTTTTAAGCTCTCAATAAGAGAAGATAAGACGGGCGGGAGCTAGTAGGAGTAGGAGTAGGAGCGGCGCGGCCAAACAACCCAGGTGTGTGGATTGGGCGGGTGTGTTGTTGGTTGTGTAACGTTATGGGTTATATAGGTGAATTATAGTCTATTATTCAGGAGGGAGAATATGACGGGTCTATAAAAATGACGTATTGTACCATACTAGAACTCACCATATTATTGGTTTAAAAATAAAGGTGCGCAATTGAACCGGGTTTAGGTTGGAAAGCTAGTAATTGACGGTATTAAAATATTCAATCCAATTAACATCCCCCCCAGCAGGCACGGAACGTTATTTTAACGTCCAAACGACAACGTTCCAACGTTGCAGCAGAACGCTACTAATCTGAAAAGTTCCAAAGCTTATCAAATTTCATTTTATACATGTAGAACGTGTACATATATGCATGCAGTATAAATGTTTGTTTATACTCTGTCCGTTACATTTGGCAGAGAGTTATAGATAACGTTAGTGTCTTGTTAAAGAGGGAAAATATATATTTTCTGAGTCTCCTATAAACATTTTGACAGAAGAAGCGATCAACAAAAATCTTCTACAGGTACTTGACATGAAAAAGGTTGATTGAATTTGACGAAAACATTGGGGAGATTTTTCAGAATATTTTCTATTCATTATCACACAACACAGAAGTAAAATCAGAGACACCACACCGCCAGGAATTGTAACTCACTTATTGAGGAATTGGAAAGATACTGTTGGGGCTTCAAACATCTCCAAAACATTGCCAGCAGTAATAACAGATTCGTACTCCTTTTACTCTTACGCCGTTGAAATTCGTTGACCCGAAAGGGAGGGGGCACTCAAGGTAAATGAGGTTCTGACCGGTACTGACGAAGCCCAGGTCTAAGGGTAGGAAATTTGAAAAACAAATTAGAAAATCTTTGTTAACACTGGAGAAAAATTATCGAAAGTGCGCTTTTAATGCTTTACGGTTTCTTGTTAAATTTTGAACTGTACTGTAAAAAGGTTCGATTTTGAAACCCTAATTTTTGTGTCCGGACGCCGTACGTACGGTAGATTTAAGATTGTGGGCACTGACACAAGGTATTCCTCAATTCTCTATCTATCGAATTCTCTATCTATAATTCTATCGATCAATTTCTATTTAAAAACCAACCTCGTACCAAGGGCGATAAGCTTTCTGACATTAGATACGACGCTTAGGTAGGCTTCCTATTACCAGATAGCCTATTTGCATCTCATCATTTTCCCGCGCACCCGCCGACCGTTCGCCCTGGAATCGAGGTTGTTTAAAAACATCAAGCATCATCATCGAGGGAGCATGTCTTTCCCGTCTATATCACCCTGACCATCAGAAACCTCTTGAATTGGAGGCTGATATCATGTACATTGTGGGAGTCATCGATGAAAAAACTGTACTTGACTGTTTTTAGGTAACAAATAATCTAAGGCAAGCTCAGAGATTATCTTTCCCCATCGAAGTTTTTGGTGATGGTCTGTTTTCTCATTTTCCTCTTTGTTCTTTTGAATTTCTGACTGACAACCCGATATTGTAAACCGAAAAGGCGAACAATAAATATTTGTCCTTACACCCGTGTGCCACGAAGTTTCTCGACCTTATTTGGACGGGATAAGTAATAATGCAAAATACTCAATTATTAAATGAGTAATTACTTTGTTTTAGGAGGTTACCAAAACTGGATTTCTGAAGGTGAAATATTCCTCAAATATTACAATGTTTACTGAAGAAAACCTAATATCAATTGAAACAGCAATCGACCTCATCCCAGGTGGCTGCAAATAACTTAACGGAAGAGAATTGAAGATTATGCATAAGAATCTACAACCCAGTGAGAAATGCATACGAATTTACCATGGTGTGTCTTATATTAACATTATCGATCAAAAGATTAGCGGACCAAGCTCAGAGATTGTCTTCCAAATCGTTCCTCTGTACCAAAAACATCAAATTGAAAAGGTTGCATTGTTTTTACAAAATGTCTTGAAGATGTTCGAAGAAAAGTAGTGTGAATCATTTTGCAGTGATTTTGAACATTTAGAAGAGCTTTGTACGATTATAGAAAGTGTGTCAACTGCTGTTAAGGATATAGAATGATGGGCGCGAATCTTTGACAAAGAGACCAGCGGACAAAAAAACCATTGCTTACTTCCAAGCGAAGCTGAATAAGTGAAAACAGAGATTAAAGGAAAGCTAGATGCTATAGACTGTAGCAACTCTAAACTGGAACATAAAATTGTCGAACTAAAATCGTATTTCGAAAGTATCATCATGTCCAGCTTTGAAACTTTCTCATTAAAATACATGGAATTATCTTCAATAGCGAAAGAAACTTTATAAACCAACCCGATGCTGCTTTAAACGATAGACAATTAGTAGCCCTAACAATCTGCCAAATTTGACTTGATCTTTATAAATACTTGTAGAGTTATTAAGATTTTAAATTTTTGCTGACGTCAGCAAAAACAGTTTTTTCCCATTTTCTTGGAAATGGCTCTTCAAAAAATTCTGGCCTAGGCGTTTTTGAAAAATATGAAGAATTTGTTACCTTTTAAAAGAAATCGGAAGGCTGATTAGAGATTACCATTGGTAAATTAGCTCTTTTTTGCACAGGCCGTAACTTGCCTGAGTTACAAGTATTTTAAAGATTTTCCCGGATCTACAAAGTCGTTGCAATCGTATTTTGCTAAGACCTGCATGCTGTATGTATCAGAGCAACACGCAGAACCTTGGTGGGACGTTGTTGGAGTAGCTAGAGCTGTACTTTGTCTTTTCGAGTATTTGAAAAAGAGCCTGGAGCAGCAAAATCTTCAGCATTATTTCATCCACAGCCTTAACCTTCTCGAAGATACCGATAAGACGTTAATAACTCAAGCCATGAATATGACCAATGTTACTTTGCAGGATCCTTCCATCTATCTGATTTTAGATCATAATCGAGCTAAAATCTTTGACAAAATAAAGATTGAAGTCAATATGTTACGTTCAAAGGGAAAAGAAGAAGTCAACAGGAAATCTCCTAAAAAACACTACAATCATATACCTTCATTGTACCAGCAACGCGCTGACATCATTGTTGACATCAATAGATCCGTCTTTTTTTGTCGAATTCTATCAGCTTCTACAACAACAAATTCACCTCTCAAAACTTGTTGAAAGTCAGGAAAGATTGCTGATCGATAATCGAGGAAAGGTTCCCGATTATGACCTCATTGATGAATATTTAGCCACAAACAAGATAGTGTTAAAAGAAATGGAGCATAAAATTGTCCCACTGCGCAAACCCATTTCTGATACACTCATCACCATATGCCATATGTTGGAAAGATATTGCAAAGTTTGTAATGTTTGTTCAAAGAAAATCCCTTGTGGTACAAAATGCTTTCAACGTCAAGACGAAGATTGCACGCATGTTATTTGCACCACTTATAGATTAGACCATCAGCGCCAAGGTGAATTAAATGCCTCAGATGATCCACCCAATCGATTAAGTCATCAACTCAAAGAAAATCTTAAATGTTCGATTGATTGTTACACACAGTTAACGCATGAGCGTCTTGGCGATGACAAGGTGGTTGAGGGCTACAACAAGTGTTTCCAGGATGTGATGGACGCACGAAAGAAAGTGGAAACTCTTACCGTTGCCATCGGATATTCATCGAGAAACTTCTGCTCTCTGATGTTATACCAGGGTGCGCTGATGAACGAACAGCTGAACAGATTATTTCAAAATTTAGCTGAAGACTTTGATGAACAAGGTACGTTAATATTTTGCTTCCTTTCTGATGGATTTTCCAAGTTTTCCTATTTCTGTGTGTGGCTTATCTTTCCTTATTCGTCGTGCTGTAGTGTAAACATGGATGTATCAGACAGGAAATACTATGGTACACTATGGTCTTACAAAAGCATTCAATCGAACCAAGGTGTCAGTGTTCAAATTTGAAAGAGAGAAGAGTGTCTCCTCCCTATCTTTCATAGGAACTGAAAATATAGCATTTGTTTTGTGGGATTGAACATTTTCTGAAATTTTAAGCGGAGCATATTCTTTTCTTATAGAAATCAAAGAGGACATTCAACAGAAGATTGGAAACGAAGGCGACCCGTACCACAAGATAGAGAAAGATACATCTTCATACCAAGAAGTAATTAATGATATAAAAAATTATACCCAATATGTCAACAAACGAAATCTTATTGAAAACATTGTATTTAAATAAATAAATTTGACTATGATGATGATCCAACAACATTTATAAAAATGATCATGTTATAGAGAACTCAAGGACGTACAGTACCTAAAATAACGATCAGTACAAAGACAGATCCCATACGAAAAAATCCTTTGCTATACGGTCCGTACGTGAATCGAATGAGAAAAAAAATGTTTGCATATTTTATCGAGTGATTTGTTATTTATTTGATAGATATTCAAATAAGATGCTGATGAATAACCGAGAAAAAACAATATTGTATCGATGTTGTCAATTTACACAGACAAATGTTTGAAATTCATTTTATTAATGATCACACAATAACGCTTTTTAGATAAAGTTAAATCAGAAGGTCAAAAAGAGTATTGAAAATAAGTATTGAATAATTTAGAAATTTATGGGTGTGCAAGGAGTAATTTTTGCTGGTCATGACAAAAATATGAACATATAAAATAGAGTTCTTTGATAAAATATTAACAAGCTAACAAGCCTTAAACAATAGTCTTACTGGTCAACCTTACATTTTTTCCGGGGCAGATAGTCATCAAAATCTTCTCTAATTTTTCGTTCAATTTTGATATTAATATGTTCAGCCGACTTGTCTGCTTCACGGTGTAAAATCAAAACACTCCTATTACCAACATGATAACATCCGAGTGTTTTGTTGTTTTCCATTCGTTGTCCATGATAAGACAAACATTGTTCTTCAACTGGGATACCTATGATCCATTTAATACGTATTTTCAGGAATCGTACATAATCACTTGAATTCGGATGATTGATGCATATTTTCCCATCAAATTCAGATCTTTTGATAAAAACCATTGGCGGACGATTTAGTGAGGGACGCAAACAGAAATTCTGTCTTGTATCTGCTGATGAATCTTTGTTTAGCCACGGACAATCTTTACCAAATAGTGACCTGAAGTAATCAAATTTTAGAAATAGAGTTATCTAACCTAGCCTGTACCAAATCCGCACATTGGGGCGATTTTGAAAAAAATCTTGCCGTGTGTGGGTTTGTAACGCTTAGACGATTTTCTCCTGTTGCTAGAACCCCAGATCTGGAGTGTTTTACAAATTCGTCACGGATTTGAAAAGTTTTCTTTGTTTATGAAATTTCTTAATTACATGTATTTTTGTTGCATGTGTCATAAAAAGCTAAAAGTAGTTAAACTTTTTTTAAAACAATGTCCCAAGAGAATTGACTTGGCTTTCTTTTCCAAATGACAATAAAAAGAAATGTACTCCACGTAGAGACTTTTTGAAAACACGCTGTATGCTTTAGCTGTATTTCTTCTTTGTTCAACTTTCTCTTCCTCTGTAAAGAAACTAAGATGCATAGGGTGTGCAATGGAGCCAACCAGAGGGTTAATTGTTTTCACCAAGTCCATGAAACCATTATAATGTTCCATACATGATACATGGCAATGCCAAAGTTTGTTCATCAAATTAAAGGTGCCATATTTAATTTTATTGTGATTCCCCGAGTCGCAACCAAATGTTTTTATGACCATAAATTCGATGTAATTGTCCCACAAAATATCCATTTGTCCTTCAGCCATTTCTGTGTTGTTCTTCGTCAGAAACAAATCTGTTATTTCAATTCGTTGCCGTCGGTGTTGCAATAAAATATTTTTAGCTTTCACTACATCCATTATTTTTGCACTTTGTTAATCTTTAAAATATTTTTATCCTGGTAAAAAAGATAATTTAATTTCGTTAAGAAAGGTCCTGAACTGTAACAAGAAATAACAGTGACGTTTACGTTAAGCGAGATAAATCGAAAGAGGAAGGCAGATAGCGAATCACGAATGTTGTCCTGCAGGATCTAGGACGCTTGATTGGCTAGATTCTCTGGGATAACAAAACGCGGGTCGCTATCCCCTGTCCTCCTTCGACTTATCTCGCTTAATCTAACCTCACTAATTTTGGATACGAAGAGGATTATTTACAAAAGACGCAACAAACCGTTTTAAGAGGCACTGTCGAATTTATTGCACATTATACCTTGACAAGTTGTATTCTAAAGAATTTTAGGTAAGCAAATTGTTGGTGGCCGTAAGCTGTGTAAGCAGCTTCCAAACAAACAGAATCTATTCAAATTCATGTACAATCAGAAACCGAACAATAAATCCAAAATGGGCTGTCCTGGTGACCTTCAATATTAATTCGCAATAGAGTTAAATTTATTCTCAATACATGAACTACCTCGACCTTCGATCCCAAGGTGAGCGTCGACGGAAAAAAATGGTTTTCACCCTGGGTACGAGGTTTGCAGTATTTCGGTATCATTCAAGTTCCAGAAGGACAGTTACTACCAAGGAAGGTATCCAAAATCTTCAATGATTTTTCGTTCAATGTCTTTCGAAATTCGTTCCTCAGTCATAGATTTTGTCATATATTCCTCAGTCATAGATTCAGCCATAGTCTTTTTGTGCAAGTCAAAACACTTTTATGTTGAATATTATAATCCCCAAGTGTTAGCTTATCATCACTGAAGGGTATACCATTATAGGAGAGACATCGTTCATCCACAAGAATTTTCACCTTCGATTGGATTCGAAACTTAAGGAATACAAGGGTGTATCAGCATAAAAAACATCGGACATACAGACGTGGTGGAGACGTTTATCTGATCTTTGTAGGCAAATTTGTAATAGACTTTCTGGTGCTACTGCAGGTTTTAGTGGTGGAATGTTGAGCCAATTACATTCTTTTTCGAACAGCGTTCTAAAGTTTTGTAGAAAGAATACAGTAGCTTGATTGCTTTTATAAAATGAACTGATCCAAGAGCTACACGTTTTTTTTTATCACAAAATCGAGGCTGTCGATGTTCTTATTTTTCAACCATTTTCAGCCTCAGGGGTTCTTATTCATGTTGTCATTAATACATAAACCCAAAAATAACAAAGAAAAATGCATTGTCTCAAGGGAACCGTAATAACACCTTTAATTAAAGCGTGAAAATTCAACCCTTTTTTTTGTGTTCTCAAATTTAAGCCTTGGCAAGTTGTTAAAATGTTCTTAATTTTTGAACAAATCTCAGTCTGAGCTGAGCTCAGAATGTTCTTATAATCTATTTTCTAATAAAAAAACGTGTAGGTAAATGTGATATTATTTTCCGTATTTCACTTTCTTCTTATAAAACATATAAATTTTATTAAATATAACTAATATACCTGTAGGCTTCAGCTGTGTTTCTACGTCGTTGTACTTTCTTTTCTTCTGTACACCTGTGTCCAAGGTCCAACGGATGACAAACATATCCAACAAGAAGGTTGATCGCTTTTATAAATTCCATAAAGCTTTTGTAATGATCTGTTAGAGTTACATGAAAATGCCATAACTTTTCAATCAATTTTATTAAATATAACTAATATACCTGTAGGCTTCAGCTGTGTTTCTATTTCGTTGTACTTTCTTTTCTTCTGTACGCCTGTGTCCAAGGTCCAACGGATGACAAACATATCCAACAAGAGGGTTGATCACTTTTACAAGTTCCATAAAGCTTTTGTAATGATCTGTTACATGAAAATGCCATAACTTTTCAATCAAGTTTGAGGTACCGTATTTCATTTCTTTTATAGTTCCAGGATCTAAGCCAAGAGTTTTAACCACCATAAACTCCATGTAACTGTCCCATAATGTGTTCATTTGACGTTTTGAAATCTTTTTTTCTTCATGAATAATTTGGTTACATCAACTCTTCCAGGGTAGTTTAAAAATATTTTTTTTGCATTCATCGCGGCCATGATTTTTCCTAACTTTTTAACTGTTTTTTCTCAAAGAAAATAAATAACGGTAACGCGCAAGGGCGGATACAGAAGGTACTCAAAATTTTTAACGGAGAGTGTTGACTTCAAAATAAGGAATATGAACAAAAGCAACACTCTCCATCAAAATCTATGAGAACCTTCTCTATCCGACACTGATGGAAAACCTCTTTAAAATGACTTTACGCAGTAAATTTGAAAGTCTTTCTGGACATAAGATACTCTAGACAGGTGTATAGATAGATTGTTCGTAATAAAGGTCAAAAATTAGGACCATTTATTTCTGATCTTCGGCTAATCCATGAATATTCTATACTGAACTCTGAAAAATGATATTTATTTTCGACGACCATTAACTTGAACGTTAAAAACTTCGTAAAACTGTGTTAAATATTCTTTATTCCACTTTAAACATTCGGTACAAAAAACAGGAAATGAAGAAAATGCTATTGATAAATTACACACTAAAGATACTTAAGAAAGGTAATTTTCTTAATTTTGTGGAGCACGTTTCATCTTTCCGAGAGCCATGTACATGAAGACACCAAATGCACCAGCAACCGATAAGTAAGTTGCAGGCATAAGGAACCTGAAAAATGGAAAACAAATAAAATTATATATCGTCTGGAAATTGTCACTACCTTTAAAACCACTTCTCAATAGTTATAAAACCACAGAGCCTGGTGAAAAAACACAGAATCTTTTGAGAGTCGAAAACTTACCGAAACATTTTCTTGTCAGCAAGTGTTTTGATATGAACGGGGTCTGGGCCAGACTAAGAAAAGAAAAGTTCAATGTTAAAATAAAATAATGAATCTAAAATTTAAATTTTCTCTTATTCAAAAGTTGGTTGCAGGACAAAAGAAATTCACTCATTATGGATTATGCTCAATACCTAGTGACGCCAAGAAGCTCCGGATTTTGAATATGTGTATACCTTGCCCGAACTTTGAGCAAAACTTCAGCTATTTTATACCAAATTTTTTTCCCCGATAAAACTGATTATTTGGCCAATTCCCTTTTACTACAATACAAACTGCCACAGTTCATAAAAATTATATTCCAAAAAATGTTCAAAATCGAAGTTTCTGTCCAATCGAATTCAGTTTAATAAGGCACCATTGCTTGCTTACTTGATAGATTTTTTGCATATGTTTGACACGATTGCCAGCACCTTCAGCTACTGATGTTTGAGTGTATTCTTTCCGCAAACTGGATGACATTTTTGTTATTTTCAATTTTATTTGAATATAGTGTTTACACTGAAAAATACAAAAAATAAGCAAGGTTATTAACTGGGTAAAATTAAAAAGAATTATTCAATGGGCTATTCCATTTCATTATCATTTACTTGTAAGCAAACCCAAGAAAAAGAATGATACTAAAAACGAGGCCTTAAAATATTAAATAAAGTTATCAAGGGGGTCAGTGGCCTCACCCGAAAAGCTATTTGATATGATGTGATATAGTGATATATGCAATATAAGATTTTCGTTTTTCTCTAAGATAAAAATATGAAATATTATAAAATATAAAATAATAAACCTAAAAATCCAATATGGTTACAGTAACAAAAGTTAAAAAATATATACAAATAATCAACAATAAACGCATATAATGATAATTCCATTTCATTGGCGTTTCTAAAGAAAACTGAAATACACTTTTAGCACTCATGGCACTTACAGCTTTAAATTAAATTCTGTAAATGATTATCAAACAGAAGTCCTAAGAAATAAATGAGAACAGTCGATACAGGTACCGTGACTAAAAAAAAAAAAATATTTAGAAAACCACCAACGAAAAAATAAACCAAAACAAGATTCATGATGCAACAATCTTCAACAATCTTTACTGCTATCTGTGATTTTGGCTATGGCAATCTCCTCAAGTTTAACTTTCGTTAGCATTCTCGATGACGATGTTTTACCACAAACCAAATGCATAGTTAACTCACTCTTAACACCATAATGACCCAAAGTATGATGATTCTCAAGCTCCTTTCCAGCTAGAATCAAATGTTGGTGTTCAACAGACATTCCATCTAAATTCTTCAATAACTGTTTCAATTGCTTAACCGTCATGCAGGCTACAATTCTGACGGTATGCGTTTTATTTCCGTTCAATGATTTGACGTAGATTTTCGAGTACTCGTCTGCAGCTGAATCTTGCTTTCGCTTTCTTGAATTTGACTGAATGTTTGGTGATTCTTCTCTCGCTCTTTGTGATTTCATTTCTGTTTCTTCATTTAGCCATGGACATTCTTTCTTGAATAACTTTCTGTAAGAGGTTGAACCAAAAGATTTTACACACAACACATTAATCGAAATATTCAAAAGATTAAAATTCGATCGAGAGAAAACAAAATGTCTAGATGTTACAGATTCTCATAAGAACGACAGGCCTCATACGGCTGGAAATCTAAACTTTAGGAGGATTTTTAGTAGAAATTTAGGCAAATTTTAGGAGAATATTCTATTTTTTAGGTGGATTTTAGGAAGACTTTTTAATGTCACACCACAAAATAAAGGAATGTGAGGTTAGATTCGTCAATAAAAAAAGATTCAGTAAAAATAATGAAAACTTTGATTTTTCGAAGTCATATACAGTGAATAAATCTTCAAATCACAGTGCGGTAGGAAGCTTTTTTTTGGGGGGGGGGGGGAGAGGCTAAAGTTCAGTTACACCACGAGGGCCAACCATGGTTTGGCCCGAGGGGACGATTTTGAAAATTTAAACCTCTAGATAGCCTAAAAATGCATTAAAAATAGCTTAATAGTTGTGATATTATTGTTAAATTCAGTTTTTCCAGAAAACCACCTTTGAAAAAATTATTTAAAAGATGATTTAAATGGTGCGTTTCTTTAAAAATATGTTTTTGAGACCAATGAACTCGCATTAAATACTTGCTTTCCATCAGATGGCGGGCAATATATATAGATTTTAGGAATTTAGGAGAACTTGTCAAATTTTAGTAGGTTTTTAGGTATTTTGGTCCATCTTAGGAATTTTAGGAATTTTAGGAGGTGTATGAGGCCTGTCTTCAAGATGGTGCTGTACAAGTTGTGACCAGAGTGTGCATGTTGTGTAAGTTGACGGTATCTCAAAATCTGATGGAAAAAGTTGACCATGGTTATACTAGGGGGCATTCAAAAAGTGCGTTTGTCACCAAGGGAGAGGTGGGTCAAACTTACGAAGGGAGGGGGTACTTAGGAGCGAACGCCGACGAACAGAGGAGGAAGGGTTTTAGAAATAGGACAAAATGGGCGAACGTAATTTTTGAATGCCCCCTAAAAAAATTTCAATTTTAATAAATGTCATTTCACCCAATTTTCACCCAATGACTAGTTTTGAAAAGAATTTCCTTATTTGCGTTTTCATAACGTTTCCACGATGGGTATTCATAATATCAATTAGTATGTCAATGTCGTATGTTTGCCACAAGTTAAAAATTCAAAACTAGCGGTCGGCTTTTAAGGTTATTTCCGGATAAAAGATTACGTAATGGATATCATAAATCTTTTGGTAGATGGTTATTTAAAAAATATCATTTATATTTTTCCCGAATTGAAAATCATAAAATCCCATTGACACTTCTCGGTAGTCTTGTAGAAAGGCAATATTTTTGAGGAAAAGATCAAATGAAATTCTGAGAGGATTGTTTAAAAAGGGCATTAATTTTTGCGCATTTTGGGATCTCGGCGCGAAAATTTCTTCTTTTAAGGTTAATTGAAACTTTGTTTAAAGCAAGATTACGCAAATTATTAACATCTATTGAACGCGAAATATCAATTTACCAATAATTGAAAGTCCCTTAACGGTAAATCAAAGTCTTTCAAAAGTTCATTGGGTACATTTTTAAAGACATATTTAGAAAAGCTGTCTGTAAAGAAAGCGGACCAGTTCAATCAACGAAAAACTCACTTTGTTGGCTTCGAGTTAAAAACGCTACGCAAATATATCGTCTTCATTTTCCAGCAAATCAAACTCTTCAATCTTTTGACGATCGGTATTTGATACCACCAGAAGGCTTCGTCTAAAAAGAAATGGGATAAAAAGTAATATTAATTTTAGGGGAAAGGTAAAACATCACATTACCACCTAGAGATAAAACTGCCCTTGAACAGCAAAACCCAAGTTAGCCCGGCAGACACGGAACGTTTCGTTCTAACGTCTGACCTTTTAACGTTGGACGTTGAAAAAAACGTCATGGGTGTCTACTGGGAATACGTTCTAAGACACTGTCGTTTTGAGCTTCAGTCTGCTAAAAAGCTTTTTGACAGACAGACAGACACACATACGGACATTGTCACCAGTTGTCACATTGGAGCTCAACTGAAGTTGAGAAAACTGCAGATGTAGATTGGAAACTTGACTTTTTTTCAAAACAATCTTTTAATATGCTTTTCTAGAAAAAATACCCCCTTGTTAACGAAATTTTCAATATCCTAGGATATTCAGAGGTGCGAAATTTCCAACAGCGATATCCAGGGGGGGCTAATGGTGGTGTTAAGAAAATTCGACATCCTCAACAGGGGGGTACGGAATTTTTCTAGAAGAGCCCAATCAAGGGTAAGAAATTCCTTTACATCTTAAATCACGTTAATAGTACTAATAATATTGGTTGATAAAAAAATAGTCCCTCACCCGGTTGCATCATTAGTTTTTACAGGTGGACGGTTTCTATCACGTCTGCTGAACAAATCCGTTAAAAATCCACTGTCATCACCTTCAAAAGGTTTAGAGGGACGGTTTCCACTCTCGTTCATATTAACATCAACTGTTAGCACCTGGTTTTCATCATTATCTTCGGCTTGATTCAAAACATGATCGAAAAATTGGTTTCGTTTAGTCAAACACGGATTTTGTATTCCATTGAAAGTTAATTCTTCTTTACTGGTTGTCGAGTGACCTTCTTCATTTGTTTCAAGAAGAATTTCAGCATTTTTTAAATTGACTTCGATTTCTTGATTGAGATCTTCTTTATGGAAATTTTCCAAATTGTCAAGATCATTATTCTGACAATTCTCATTATATTTTGTCAACATTTTCTCCGATTCAAGTTTATTTGACGCATCCATGGTTGTAAGGCCTTCATCGTTAAGTATTTTACTATCAGATTCAGCAGGTTCGTCATTACTGGTAAGTGTTCGATTCTCCGAGTGGTACTGACTCTCGTCATTTGTTTCACCGTTTTGGTGTTGCTTAGTAATGTGATGGTTCATAGAATCATTTTCAATCAAATTTGTAACATTACTGACACCATCAGAATGGTTAGAAAGTTGTGTTTCATCAAGCACTTCGACATCATCAGGTGGTGTGGCTAAAGAATCTTCCGGTGCATACGTTTCCAAATCATCGTTGGTAGAATTTGAATTGAATTTAGGGTTCGACGAATCTAGTTTGTTTTCACTCGGTCCTTCATTTACATTTGGATGAAAGTTTTCAGACTCGTTTTGGTCTAATAAATAGACACAATTCTTTTTAGATTTACACTTGTTCTTGAAAACATCATTGTCTTCAAAATAACTTTTAGCATCTCCATCGAGTTTGAACTCTACCTGATCTTGAACTAAAGAACAGGTCGTTATTTTCATTTTCAAATCTTCTTGAGATTCATTTTCCTTATTGCTAGAAACATTTTGTCCGCTGTCAGGGGCGTTCGGAATATCAATGACTTTCACCGACGAATTCGAACTGCATTCCATTTCATTGAAATTCTCGTCATTTGCAACTTCAGGGGACGGTACGATTGAGTCTCTGCTCTAAAAAGAAAGAAAGGAAGATATTGATTTAAAAAATTCATGACCGTAGAATTGTAAGTAACTTTGTTAAAGGAAAGAAACTTTCGCAGAATTTAATTTTGCGGAACGGTAAATTTAAGGGCTGATTTGCTTAAAAATGCCAAATTTAGAGTGTAAATGTTTCGAATGCCAAATAATTTCTTCATTCCCGAAAGTTTATCCTATTAAAGTATACAAAAATACCTATGATATGGGTATTTCATGTTCGGTAAAAGAAAAATAGCGTGTATTTCAATGTATTTACTCCTCAATAAGTCAACTTTTATAAACTTACATTTTGTGATGAGCTGGCTTCTGATGAAAGGTTATCAAAACTGTTCTTATTTCCATCACTCTCTAAAAAAGCACAAATAAAGATTTCCACACTAATTCCAATGAAAAGAAAATTCGTGAACCATCAGGCAGTTAGTCCCAACATAATAGACACCAGATAAGAGTATTGAAGGCCATATTACATGGAAATCAAGACAAGTTTTATTTCAAATAGATATTAGCTTTAATCACATTTTTTCGATTTTACTTCCTGTAGATAGACTTTTTTGCCCAAAGCATAAATTTTGATCCCGTGGATATTTTTAATCTACATAAAATTACCGTTCAAACGGTATATAATACGTCTTTATCTATTCTTTATTTCCACGTTAAATTCTACAGGACTGTAACGAAAGCAATTTGTGAAAAAAAAGAATCAACCCAGGTTGAGAAAACAGCTCGCAAGTCTATCACTCATAAATATTATTTTTATAGCCAATGATTTTATATCATCATTATTTAGACTCACAAAGGTCAATGTCAGAATGATTAGTGAGTAACTCATTCCATTGTTTAGAGGAGAGTCTTAAAAAGGAGTTGACAATTGAGAGTTCCTATTTTAGACTTTTAACTTCCATACTTCAGAAACAACTTAGGCTACGTTAAAATTTACTTCGTTCAGAGCGTAAACTCCTTCTCTTCGGACTATGCGCTTTGCTCTTAAAAAGAATATAAAACAGCGAGAACTACAATCGGTGACTTAATTTTTGGCAAAAAAGGGAAATTCCCAAGAATTTTCAAAACCACAAACGATTTGGAAGT
>JAUJPO010049729.1:0-10962 GCA_032270745.1 Tiaropsis multicirrata
TTTTCCAGTTCATTTAAGGCAAAAAATTGAATTTGCACTATACCACTACGCTAACATTTTAGATTAATTAATTTATTTTCCATCCTCTAACATAGAAGTAGTAACATGATGATGGCGTTGTTGGAAATTGTCTTTTTCTCTTTATTTAAGAGTGTTTGAATGTTTTCGAATGTTTTGATATTTTAATGTTTTTGAATGTTAGTTTCAAAAAATTAAAAAAAACATGGATACTCTGGGGGATAGAAATTTTTAAGGAAGGGGGGTGATGCCAAGAAGGGGGGCGGGGGGATAGACCCCCCTTCCGAACTATGAGCAAAATTCAAAGCACGCTAATTAGATTTTAAAATCAAAAGAAAAATTTTAAACAAGGTCCCTCTATTTTGTTCTAAACAAAACTGCTTTATAAGCAACCACCCTTTAGTAATAATAGTTCTGGGAATAGTGTAATGGAAGCTGTAGACTGCACATTTTTTATTGTTATTTTTGAAACTACCATTTTGACAATAGAGTTAAAAACAAATAAGAAATTCATATAGATGGAAAATGCCACCCAAAAGGAAAGCACCATTGGAAAGTCCTGACACAGAAACATCTTACAAGAAGACTAGAGCAGTAAGTTTAAGTTTTATTTTTTATTTATCTTTTTCAAAAATTCTTCTAATCACAAGTTGTCTATCAGTTCTATATTCTGTTGGAAAAAGGTTATATATGAAATTGAAATTGATCAGCCTTATGGTCAGCTATGCCAAATTGACTTACAGTAAATTGAATTTGTTTTTCTACAAGCCCGACCAACCTCAAAAAGCTAAAAAATATCATGCTCATGTCATGGTAAAAAATCACATCTTTATTGGAAGGTACCTCTTATCATTACTAATAATGATTTTTTTATCAATCTTTAATAGAGCTCCGATGAACCTTCTTCAGAATCAGGTACAAAGATCTTTTGAAATTTATTTTCCGTTTTATTATTAAAGTGTTTTATCAAAGATTATTGTTATTACTATTTATCATTTTTATTGTTGTGATTTAACATTTGATAATTCAATTTTAGTTGCATTAGTGCATATGGTGTTAATATAAGGAAACATTGTAATTGTTGCTTTTTATTTGTTTAGATTTACATTGCCCAAAAATATATCGCCAAGTATACGATCATGTTATCAATCAGGAAGATAGTGATGGCAGATCACTGTCAGAAATGTTTGAAACTTTGCCAACTAAAAGTGTAAGCAAATTTTTGTTGCTCGTAAAAATTCTCGCTTAATAAAATTTTCAGTTTCCTAAATTTCTCCAATATTAGATTGCGACTTTCTTGCGTTCCTTTTATTTCTCCCCTGTAAAGGCCATTTTTATGCCTTTTAAGGGTCCGATTATCACCCAATCAGCCAAAAGGACCTATAATTCAAATTTCAGCAATAAGAAAGAGTTAAAACTCAAATCTACCCTTATTGAACAAACAGTAAACAAAACTTTTTTCAAATTAGGACTTTTTTTCTTGAGGGTGGGACAAAAAGTCTTTTTCTTTGAGGGTGGGACAAAAAGTCTTTTTCTTTGACGGGATAGAAAATTTTGATTTTAGGTATGGGGTGACAAGACCTTCAAGGACACTATGCTGCCCTTTCTTTCTAGATTTTGACCTGATCTACCTGCTAATTGTTACTGAATGATCTTATTCTAATTTTTACCTAGAATCTTTTTGCCACTGCTAAGTATAATGTCTTTAGAACTGTTTATTACGATTATAATAAAGTTGCTTTGTTTTTTTAGGAACTTCCACTTTACTATGAAATCATAGAAGATCCAATCGACTTCAAAACAATAAAGAAAAGGATTTCAGTAAGTGCCTTTTATTATCATTATCAAATAATCTCTTGATTTTTCCCTTTATTAATTGGATTTAAAAAAAAAATTATCACAAAAGTCATGATTCATTTAACTTTTAACAACTATCATTGATTACAAATAGTTTGAAAGCCCTGAGGTTCAATTATGTCTGGTTCGTCTCCTTTGACATACATTTTATTTTGGTTCATTAATCAAATGGATCAATTACAAAAATTACAAGTAGGAGAAGAAAGATCCGAAAAATTAGTAAAAAAAGCTAGATCCTGGTTTTCCAATTTAACAACTTTATAAACAATAAATATACAATACTTTGGCGTATCTCATATCTGTTTTGATTTTGATAGTCGTGTATGTATTTTCTACTTCCTTTCAGACAAAACAGTACTCTTCTTTTGAAGACTTTGAAAGTGATGTTTTGCTTCTCATTAAAAATGTTCACACTTTTAACGAACCAAGATCCCAGATTTCAAAGGTAAGTATTTGTACCTTGCTTATAGCTTTTTGAAGTATACTTTAAAGGAAGAAACTTTTGCGAGTTCGAAAAATTGCGAAAGCAAGTTCCGTGGAGTGTTTATTTCCATGATAAGGAATAAGGAAAGAAGTTTTGATTCAGTTCCTTCTGTATTCGCCACTGATTTGCATTGACTTTCATTTTCAAAAAAAATTAAAGAAAAATCTTTATTTTTTAGGATGCTACAGTTTTGAAAAGAGCCTTCCACAGTAAGAAACAGGAGCTGTATAAACCTTTCAAAGGCCGTAAGAGGTATGTATTCTCTAACTTATTATCAACCAGACATCAAGAAATGTGTAATTAGTTTTACATTGGAAGTATTAGGGTTTGACTGCCCTTAAGTTTGTATTCTTCTCCAGTTAATACTTTTCATTAATACTACAAGAACTGATATCAGATCTTCAACTTCCAAATTTTGCTAAAATGTACTTCTTTTTGTTCTATGTTAAAAGCTACATTTTTATATAATAAATCTTCCAATTTTAGACCACGTTTGTTCTTTAGTACAAAAGTCTCTAAAAATTGCTTGAATAAAAGAGACAAATATTTTGTCTTGAGGCTTTGTTCTCCAAACTTGTTTAAGATACTTGATTATTGATTTGGTCTGCTTTTCTACTTAGAATGCAATCGAGAACAATGTCTGTTGATTCTGAGCATTCCGAGCAATCAGAGCCAGTTAAAGAAGAAGAAGAAGAATCCACTCCAAGCCCCAAAGCAGAAAATGAAGACAGCAGCCAAGAAAGTCAAGAAACTGCGGTAAACAATAAACCTCCTCCGCCAAAGGTTAATCAAACACCTCAAACAGTAAAGCCTGATGTGACACGTAGCCCATACACTGGCCACTCAACTCAATATGAAGCTAAGGATGACGGACTGATTGACCAGAACTTTGAACATAATGCATTTTCTATCTTGTACAATACGGTGGTGGGTTACACAGATCAATCAGGACGTAGATTAGCGCAGCCGTTTCTAAGATTGCCAAATAAAAGGTATTAAATATTCATCCATTTGCTTTAAGATTTAACCCTAAAAACTTTTATGGATGTTTAACATTATGCTGTTGGTAGCACAAGGTGCTGACTCAAGGATTATCACATGCAATCGTCTCTTCTTTTTATATACTGATGGTGAAGAAATGATAGCATGGTGCAAGCACACATTTGAATTGTCGATTCGATCATGATTTGATTTACAGTTCATGATATTACCCAATGAAAATTCCTTGCATCGTTTTTAAATTGTATAATCAGCCACTCAAATTGCTTTAAAAATGTAAAAAACGAGTTCGTTTTGGACATGCTGCTTGCACCTGTCGTCTTAATCAGTATCCCCCCCCCCAAAAAAAAGATGATTCTCCTGTATACTCAAGGGTCTGGACCAGGCCTTAAAACTCACTTGTTTATCTTCATCTATTTACAATCACTTTTCTTATTAACCTTTACAATCTTCTAATTTTTCTAAAATGTCAATTGATTGTCTGTAAGTAGTTGGAATTTTGTGGTTGATTCTTACGTGTACATAGTACATATTTCTGGCTGTGAAGCTAGACACTTATACTGTAGCTTGTGGGTACTTGCAATAAAGTTTTTTGGTTATTTTCCTTAGATGTTATTCAGACTACTACGAGTTGATCAAAAGACCCGTCAGTCTGACCAAAACAAGGACAAAGATTAAAGTAAGTAGAATACTTCATTTCACTGAAATATTTTTCATTGAATTCCTTTCACCAGAATAATTTTCTCAACATTTGCAAAATTCCATAATTTTGTTTTTACAAGAAATTTTGCTTAGATTTAATTTTACAAACGATCCTAAAAATGGGTATAATTCACCAAAATCGCATCAATGTTCTGGCAAAATTTTTTGAGAAAGGACAATCTTTTACTTTCACTTGAATTTGAATTGATTATTTCTTCTTTGCTCTAGAAAAAAAAAGATTATCTTTGCCAAAGAATTAAATAATAATTTCACCGGCCACCACACTGCATTTTCCATTGACTTCATTTAATTTATTTTACACTGAAAATTTACAACAATATTCTTACTCTCTTTCAGCAAAACTATTTTAGTGATATTCACATCCTTGGTAAAGATTTGGTTCAGGCTTTTGAAAATGGAATGCTTTACCACAACAAACCTGGCAGCCAAATTTATAATGTAAGGAAGACAATAGTCCACGCACTATTACACATAAGAATATGCAATAGCCTCATAGAAAATTTTAGTTTATAATATAACGTATTATTCAGGATGCCAAAAAACTCTAGATTTAAAAATTGTCGTTGTCGTTTGGCTAAGAAACAATTTTTTTATGATTTTTTTTTCCGTATCAGCAAATTTTTTCCATGCTGTTGAAATTCTTTAATTTGTGACAGTAAAATTCTAATTTACAGTACCCTAACATTTGTGCTGCACCTGCCGACAGGGCTGTATTTCTATAACCTGACTTTGATTATTTTTTTACTCTTGGTCTCAGGCTTTCACCCCATTGATTAGATTCTTAATTGAACATTAGGTTCTACAGGAATGGTTATCCTTTACCTAGGCAGGTTTAATTGTATTTTATAATTTTCAACCATGTTAGGTAAATAAATCATTGCTTTCTTTTCACCAGGATGCCTTTATGCTGCGCAACTACACCATCGAAAAAATTGAAGAAGTCGCTGCATCAGCAGAATATCTTCACCTGAGAGAAAACTTGCCAGTAAGAGTTGAAAATCAAATGAAGGCTTATTGTGCTTATTATGCAAATTGTGTTGCCATAATGTAGACCAAAATGGCAAAATTGGTGTATAATTTGAATGTTTTATCAAGTTGAATTTGGTCGTGTTTTTTTTGTCCAGAGTCTTTTTGGGTTGGATTAGATACAGCAAAAAACTACTCATATGATCAAAGCCTTATTTGACAATTAAAAAAACTAAGCAAGGAAGCCTCAATAACCTTAAACAAAGAACAAATAGATAAATAATGTACCGGTATACAAAAATATGTAAAACAATAGTGTAATGATTATTCTGTAAAGTAGTGTTGATTTTTTTCAAAGATAGATAAACAACGAAAAATTACATAATTTCTTTGTTAACGTTTTCTTTCGTAGAAAAAAGGTCGAAAATCTCTTAAAACTGAAGAGAATGGAGACACACCAAAACGTGGACGAAAACCAATTATCGTGAATCCTGATTTGATGACCGGGATGCCGAGAACACCAGACAGCCAACCGGATAAACGAGGTCTCAAGAAGAAATTGATGCAACTTTATAACAGTGTGGCAGATCACAAGGTAGTATAGTGTCTTCATAGTTTAGATATCGTTGTCAACAAGTTAGCGAAATTATTTTCTAGTTGGTCAACCGTTGATTTTGAGATTGACCCTAAAGTCATATAGATGAATTCCTCTAGGGCCAATCTCATTTCTCATTTTCCAGATCAGGTGTCGTTAGTAATGCCCAAGGGTAGATTCTTTCTAACAATGGAGACAACTATTAGAATTCACCCTAAAATTGATTTTAGTTAAACCACCGCCCGCAAAAATTAATCCCCTTAAAGCTATATAATTTGAAAATGTTTTCCCTTTTCTAGGATTCTGAAGGACGTCAAATTTGTACCATGTTTGAAGAGCTACCAGACGAAGATGAATATCCAGATTATTATAAATTCATTCCCAACCCTATGGATATGAAAACCATCCTCAATAAAACGCAATCTATGGAATACAATACTGAAGATGAGTTTATACACGATTTTGAAATCATGTTCCAGAATGCGAGGCATTACAACGAGGAGGGATCTGACGTTTACCGGGATTCTGTAAGCCTTGAGAAGACCTTGAAAAAGAAACGAAGATGGCTAAATCATTTGACAGGTATTATTTTAAATTATGTTTTTTGTGATTTTTTTTGAATGGCTGTTAATAAAGCCCAGTCTCCACTCAGATCAAACGCAAAAATTAATTCAACCAATAAGCTTATCAAGCTTATAAAGGGCCACCATTAATTGAATTGAAAACAGAGAAAGAGAGAATGAGTGGAAAGAAATGTTTTATGCCCAATAAACTTATAGAACTAAAGCGCCACCATTAATTTAAGGGAAAACAGAGAAAGAGAGAGTGGGGAGGGACGTTTTATCTTTCAATAATATTGGCTGCCAATTTATATTTGAGATTGATCGAGATTAATTTTTTGTACTTGTATTTGTTTTTAGAAAACAAGAGCCCATCAAAAGCCCCTCGCCAAAGGTACGTCATAGGTTTCACCTTCTCAATAAGGCATTTTGGTTGTGGGCCTTCCAGTTTGAGACCACGTCGTTATTCTTTCGTACAAAAGTCTCTAAAATCAAAATAAGACAACTAAAAATAATAAAAGAGACAAAATTGTGTCTCGATGCTTCGTTCTCCAAACTCGTTTAAGAGACTTAACTACGGAAAACTTGTCTTCCTATTACAGTTACCCACCAGCGTTTCCGATGATGTTGCTGAACAAACGTCCTGGTGAATTTACCAACAAATGCCAAGAAATATTATATCATGTTCGGAGCTACGTGGTAAGAACACCTATTATCTACTATATTTTCAAAATAAGAGCTGTAAAATGTTATCAAAATTACTTTAAAAGAAGGAACTTCTGGGAATGAAGACATTTAGCATGTTTCGCGCCAGGTTTTTACTTTCGAGATTTTCCCGAAAAACCGCGAACCCGAGATATAAAATTTCGTGTTTTCGTGTTTCCATAACCCCAAGTATCATAATTATTTTAACGTTCTTCAGGATGAAAGTGGGCGATCGTTGTCAGAGATCTTCGAACGTCTTCCGTCTCGCATCGATTACCCTGATTACTTCTTGTTGATCAAAAAACCAATAGATCTGGCATATATCAACTCCAGGTTGAACAAAGTAAGTACTCTTTTAGTACAAAAGTCTCTAAAAATGGCTTGAATAAAAGAGACAAACTTGTTTCTCGATGATTCATTCTCCAAATTCGTTTAAGAGACTTTACTGCGGAAAACTCTACCTTGAACAAAGTATGTAGCTTCTCTAACTTAACTTTTTAATGTTGACATTATTTTTTAGTTTATTTCTGTGTGTCTCACAGAAAGCCAACTACTTTTTAATTGATATTGCATCGTATAGAGGAAAGGCTAACTTAAATTTTGGTATATCATACTTGGAATTTGCTGCATAGGTTCACATGTTATGAGTAACATACTGGAAATTCAATTTTACAAAAAGAGCGAAAAAAAGTTTTTTTGTAAGACACCCAATAGATAATTGTTTGCCACGGCATGAAGTCACAATTGGGGAAAACAGAACACTTACACATGACTTTCCGTGGCAAAGAATTTACATGAAAAAAGTTAGTATGTATCCGTGTCTCCAGCTTTAGTTGTCTTCCTTCTCATTAGATATTCAAGGCAGTCTGCAAACCGGAGAATAAACTAACAGGGGCTCTTATACCCTGCAGGCACACAACGTTACTCCAAAATTGTTAACGTTCTGAAAATGAAAATCTCGAATCTTCAGGCTAAATGAGAAGCAGAAATAGAATCGTACTTTTTGAAACTCTTGATTACCTATAAACCTTAATTTCTTCTTTTTAGTACCCATCCGTTCAGGACTTTGAACAAGACATGTTGCTGCTCTTCAATAACGCGTGCCAGTACAATGATCCTGACTCGCAGATCTACAAAGACGCTTTAACTCTCTTACGGCAAATGTTGAAGAAGAAACAAGAAATCAACAAAGAAGAAACGCCCTTCGTGCCGAACGTTCCGTCGCTGGTTCAAACACTGCTGAATCATCTCTACGCAAACATATTGAATCATAAAGTATGTCTCTATCGACTCTTAATAAAAAAAAGAGCGCCGTTAAGCTCTGAGTTTGAAGTAAAAATTTGACCCCGATTTATTATCAACTGTTAATAGAATCTTTTTATTTTTGTACCTGTTTGTACATTCTTTTTGCGACATACTTTAGCAGGGTTCCACAGCTCCTCGAACATCCTCAAATCTCCTCTTTTTGGTTTTGCTCCTCAATTCTCCTCAAAACTCCTCATTTTTAAAAAATTCAATGTCGTGGGAACCCTGTTTAATACGGGGCTGTTCATTTCTTAGAAACAAAGGTCTTTAACTCTTTTTAATGTACTTGTTTTACAAAAAGATTGCCAGTAAGAATTGCTCCAATAGCGAGGTTACGTTGAGCGAAATGAATCGAAGGAGAATGGCAAGCGACCATTTCCCCGTAAAATACCTAATCGGACAAAACAATGTCGGACAAAAGTGACGAAATCTTTTTGAGGTGACGGAAATTTTGTCCGACAAATAATTTAGTCCGACATTGTTTTGTCCGACATTGTTTTGTCCGATAAGGTGTAGCATCCCAACAGGCTCATGACATTTTTCCAACATTGTTTCAACGTCCAAATAACGTTCTGACGTTAAAGCAACGTTTCGTGCTTTCCATATAGTTCATCAGCCAAATTGAGACCCATGTCGTTCTTTAGTACAAAAGTCTCTTAAAATTGCTTGAATAAAAGAGACTAATTTTTGTCTCGATGCTTCGTTCTCCAAACTCGTTTAAAGAGACTTTACTACGGAAAACTTCAACGTCAGAAACGTCATGTCATAACGATGTTTGTCTGCTAGGTATGGGCCGATCCATAGGATCCAACTGGTGAAAATCTCGTTTATGGCTTTTCTAAGGACTACATAACCTCGAATACGAAAGAAAGATTTTTCGTAAATTCGTAAAGATTCGTAAATTTTGAGAGCCTCTTAAAAGCACAGTATGTTGATTGTGTAACATTTACACACAAAAAAAAAGTCAATATGAGAAATGTTACTAATATAAGCTTCATAAGAACCCTAAGTTGCTAAGCAACCTATCATTAATTCTACCAATGCTATAAAGTCAGCGAAATGTAACTTTAAAAACCTCCATAAAGAGGGAATTCTTTGAAAAATCGACAAACAAGACCAATTCCTAAGACTACTTATAAATGGATAGTACTCGTTATACTGTAACAACACAATGCAAGGTGCGTTGCAGAAGCGGATGTAAAACATACTCAACATTTTTGAGAATGTAGAATTCCATAAAGGAATATGAGCAACAAAAGCAACACTCCCCGTTGAAACTTCGGAGTACCTTCTGAGCGTTGGAAGATTATAAAGTTTAGTTGAGTCAAAGAGTAGATTTGAAATGAAGATTATTATTCACTAACTATCAATTAGTCATGAGTGAAAAGAGCCTTTTCAACAAACTTTATGCTTTAATTTAAGCATTACTAGAATATTAATGACATGACAGACTCAAAACTGAAAAAAAGGTTCTTTTTCTATCTAGAAAAGACTCAGTGAAAAGAATTCTTTACCATCATGCATGAAGCATTAATGAAGAAAAAAATAAAGAAATAAAGGGTTAGAGGGTTTCAATTCGGAAGGAAGATGCTGTGCTTGAAATTTCATTTTATTTTGATGATTTTTTCTTGAAATGGCTGTAGAAAATGGTAATGTGTTCAGCAGTTTCCTTCCGGAGTCGTTGAATCAATTTTGATGAGCAGCATTTGATTGTTATTCTATTTAAGTTGAACAAAAACAAAGGAAGATCTTTTTCTAGAGACCAGGTTGACGATAAAAACGAGGCAAAGAGACCAATTCAATTAACATTTTGAGTTTTTATAATTTTAAGGAGGATAGTTAAAAAATGAAGATGGTTTAAATGGGCGGCAAAGATTTTGAATAAAGATTAGCTGTTTTACCTTTACATGAAAATCTCAAATCAAGATGATCTGCTTTTCTAATGATCGAAAATTTGCATGTCTATGTTCTTTCTTTGATTCAACTTCTATTAAAAAGTAAAAATTAAAGAAGAGAAATTTTTGAAATTTCAAACATCGGAAAATCTGAATAAACATTAGTTATAGCTTTAAAGAACTTAAAAGTTAAAGTATAAATGTAACTGCGGAGGAGAGATTTGAATGACAAAGGCAGAGGTAAAGAATGGGAAAAAACTCTCTAAGAAACAAAGAGTCTCCGAGCCTCTGTATAAGATAAGCGACATATCTGTAATCTCTGACTTAATTCAAGAGGTTTTAGAAAAAATGTAAAAGAAAATTGAAGTAACAAAATGTAAAAAAACATAATCAAATTACATAAAAAGATTTCTGATGAAAATGAAGATACGAGAAGAACAAAAAGAAAAAGAACATGATAAAAATCGATTTACATGTCCGAAACATGTTCAGAAATTTCTAAGGTTTGGTAACAAAAATGAAGAAATTAAAAATTATTTCAAGAAAGTTGGTCGTGTGGCATGGTTGTATCATCGTCATGCATCGTCATCACTATCGGCTGGAGAGAGAATTGCATTTGCGGAAATTGAGTTTCTTTGGGTTTTGTAGGGCTTATCGTCAACTATTTTCGTTCATACAATCATTACAAACTGATGAACAGACGAATAGACAAATTTAAGAGAACTCTATAAAGAACACCCCTGTTTTTAGTATCCCAGTGGAGGTTTGAATTTCACCGTTAGTATCCCAGTGGAGGTTTGAATTTCACCGTTAGTATCCCAGTGGAGGTTTGAATTTCACCGTTAGTATCCCAGT
>JAUJPO010049740.1:0-15576 GCA_032270745.1 Tiaropsis multicirrata
ACGGAAGAATAATAATAATAACATGATGATGATGAAGAAAAAGGAGAAAAGCCGTTTTAACAAATATTCCCCTATAGGTAGGGAAATATTTAAAAATGAAAAGTGTATCAATTTTTTGTGATTTTTGTCAATTATGGCTTGCATTTAACTTTTTATTTTGTGGATCATTATTTACGTTTTCATCAGTCTACCCCAATAGCACCAGCACAGCTAACTTATAACTAAACAGTTAAGCTATCCAACTAAGCTATATTGGCTGACCTTCCAGCCTCGGCTGGTTTATTTTAGAATATATCACGATCCTGTAAGAATCATCATCAGCTACAGTTTATCTCCATTTGCCAAAAATAATCGCAGATATATTTTCACCGGTGTAAAAGTCTTTTGTTACATTCTTGACTCGCCATGTATCAGTGTTGTCGTCAGTGGCGGTAAATTTTTCAAGTTTTAAATAACTGTTTTTAACTTTCGGGTGAAGTAACATTAATAAGCTCACGCTTTCCCAACATGGGTCCCCTGATTTGGGACATTTGTCAACAATAAAATTATTTGGAGCGCCTCCGCAACGTCCATTCTTATTCTTCGATGTGAAATAAAGCACCCTGTGCCCACCCTTTTGCTGTACTTCTTTTCTTATGAATAAGAATTTTTTGTCGGTGTATTTGACTTCGTTCTTCAAAGCCAACGTAATCTGCCCGTACCATTCTACGTAAGAGCTATTTTCATCAGAGCTCAATTTCTTTGAACTTCCCAAAAAGCTCTCCGCTCCAAAATTGATCAGTTCAGTAACTTTGTGTTTTTGGGGTGGCGTAGCTAACAAAGTTCTTTCCTTAGATTCATGATTTTCTTGATTGCCCTCACTGACCTCTTCTTCTGATGCATCCGATGATTGGCTAGAGCTTGATAACGATTGACTTAAGCTTGCATCCGATGAATCATCATTATCATCATCTTTAACATTTCCAATTTCCCTTTCAAAGTCAGAAGTTTCTTGGGAGTATTTCTCTTCAGTTTGACAACCGAAATCTTTCTTCGAATATAGAGGTTTTGATTTCATGGTTTTAACCTCATCGTTAAGTCTCTGATTTTCTTTCATTAATGTAGCTCTGTGTTGATTTTCTTCCGTCACTTTATAAGAGGCTTCTTTCCATCTCATCTCGAAGTCAAGCTGCATAATTTCCATGGCATGTCTTAGACCTTCATTATCTTTCATCAAATTGACAATCGCCATCTTGTTTTGACATTCTTGTTTAGACCTCTCCTGGTCAACAGTACATTGAATCAAAGCCTTCTGAGAAGCTGTTTCTTTCTGTTCCTGATCAGCTTTCATTTTCCCCATATCTGCATCATGTTTTAGTTTCTGAATGACGTTTTCTTGATTGGAAATCTTCTTCTCCAATCCAAGAACTTTGACTTGATTTTCCAGTTTCAACGTTCTTATTTGTTGGTCGTAATCTTCCTTCGATCTTTGGATATTCTCTTTTGAACTGTGAGTGGAATCCATTTGCATGCAAGGGCATGTTCTGTAATCAGAACATAAAAATAGTCTCTTGCAGTTGAAAGGTTTTGACAAAAACCTTAGTTTATTTTCCTGAAATACACAGCAGTTGCCTAGAAATATTATATATAGAAAGATTTCCTAGAAATTTAGAATATAGCTGATAAATTAATATTTGTGTCATATGTTTCTTTCTCTTTCTGTTTACCAAGCTCGTACACGTTTTTTTATAAGAACATGTGTACATAATTAAAAATGAAAATTTTTTCTAATTTCTATACTCTTGATTCTCCAAAGCCTCCAAATGTTCTTAATTTTAAACAATATTCTTAATTTTTTTAAGTCTCATGTTCTTATATCATACTGTAGTTCGGAAAGGGGTCTTATCCCCCCTTCTTGCTACCCCCCCCTTCTTAGAATTGATCCATTCCCCATCTTCTTAACACTTTTGTACTATGAAAAATGGTTGTTTTGCAATAGCGCCTGGAAAAATACCATTTATAATCATTTTCAAACAAACAATAGGTAAAAAAGGTTAACGTACATTGGATATGTATATACTTGGTGTATATACTTTGTTCTTATAAAAAACGTCCTTTTAAAAATTACACCAGAAAAAAAAGAGTATTGCTTATTTCATGTTATATGAGACAGATTTTAAGTCAATGTTTGCATGTCAGTTCAAAAACTAATCTGGATGCTTTAAGTAATGCTGTGAGCTAAAGTTTATTCTTTAATGTCCAGGAAAAGACATAACTTTTTATATTTGATTTGCTCTGTGTGATTTGTTCATCGATGTCGTGTGAAAAATGGATTCCACTCACAGTTCAAAAGAGAATACCCAAAGATTGAAGGAAGATCACGACCAACAAATAAGAACGTTGAAACTGGAAAATCAAGTCAAAGTTCTTGAATTGGAGAAGCAGATTTCCAATCAAGAAAACGTCATTCAGAAACTAAAATATGATGCAGAAATGGCAAAGATCAAAGCTGAACAAGACCAGAGAGATATTGAATCAACAAGATCTATGGCACATTGTGCACGCGACAAAGAAAAATTTAAAGAGGAAAGTGAGAATAAGATCCAAATCTTAACCCTCCAGAAGGACAACGAAGCGCTAAAACAAGCCAAGTTTAAATCGGATGCACGTTTAAAAGAAGCTCGTTCGAAATTGGCCGAAGAAAAAGAACAGAAAATTGCACTGAAGAAAGAAAATGAGATTCTCAAAGAAGAAAAAACAGAGGGAAAATCCGAACCATCGCCATCAACAATAGAAGTGGCTTGTCAAACAGAAGGAATATGCCAGGAAGACCAACCAAAAAATGAATGCACTAATCAAAAGAAAGAAGTCGAATCAATACCCAAGATCGACGAAGTATTATCGATGGAAGTTTCTTGTCAAACAGAAGAAAAATACCAGGAAGATCAAAATGAATATATCCAACCTAACCAAAAGGAAGTTGAAAGAATATCCAAGACCGATCCCTTGCGTGGAATGACAATATTTGATAGATTGCGTTACGGTGCCGAAAAATACTTTTGTGACAAGGAAATCCTGGACACGAGCTTGTACACCTCTTATAAAAGTTGGTATACAAGCATTTCGGCGTTGATGGAGAATAAAATTGCTTATATAGATGGAGAAATTCTTTTCATGAAGAAAGAGGTTCATAATTGCTATGATAGTACAAGGGTTATCTTAAAATATGAGCAATGTAATTTTGTGGAAAATCAAAGGCATTTTATTGTCAACCTGCCATCGGAGGAAATTCATTGGCAAAAAAATAAAGATGCAAGATTCAGTTTGCTACATCCTACGGATATCGAAAGTAGCTTAGCTTTACAAGTTGTTACTCAGGACAGTAGCAATCAGTAATGATTATTACTTTGGAAATCAAAAATCGATGATTCTTTTTGGTAAAATTGAATAAATTTTGTAAAAATAATTAGTTTGCTTTTTTTCGAAATATATTTTAATCTTACGATAAGTTTTACTTGATTTTCGAGTAAGTTCCATTACAGTTTATAAACAGAATTTTAAAATTAAAACACTATAGCTTTTTGGTAAAATTGAATGAATTTTGTAGAAATAACCGTTGTTTGATTTCTTCGAAATATAATATAATCTTTCTAGCAGGGTTGTCTCGACATCAGAACGTTCTTTGGACGATAAGTTTCACGTGATAGTATATAAACAGAATGTTAAATTTATAACGCTATAGATAAAGAGAGGCAATCACTTACTGGTTCCCTGAAGTCAAATGGTCTATCATAATCGATGATTCCTTTGGTCATTACGCATTCTGCCAAGTGTCCCATGTCATTTAACTATAGTATAGAATAAATCATGAAGTGAGTGAGAAAAAGTGCATATTACTTATTGTTAATGAATCGAGAGATTCTTCGCAGTTTTTCTCAAGCTATTGTAATAGCAACGAACCGATAGCGCAGTTGGGAGAGCAATTACCCGGCATGTGAGAGGTCGTGGGTTCAATTCCTTTGAGAAAACTGGGGAGTACAGTGGTGCAGGATCTGTCGATTCATTACAATCATGAAGTCATGCATTTGAAATAATACATTCAGAAATTACCAAATACAAAAATGTAAATGAGAATATCAAAACAAACTAGAAAATTGAGAAAATGTACATTCAGAATAAATCTATCCAGGAAAAGGAAAATAAAAAATCTCAATAGGTTCTTAACTAATCCCCAGCAATTCCCTTTGGGATCCCACAAATCGGAATCGGAATCAACATATTTCCGATTGTAGTGGTGCTACAAGCCTAAAGTTCTTACTGTAGAAAACAGATCATAATTCCAATAAGGTTTTGTTGATTGTATAACCTTTCTACAAAAATTTAAATCTATTTATTAGTATTTTGAATCCGATAACAGATCGCTGTTACTTTTGTGCTGAGGTAGATGTATCACAGGTATTTTCTTACCTCAGTGAAGACTTGGATAGCTTCATCGATAGTATTGAAAGCTTCTTCTCTGGCATTCATTTCACCAGTCAAGTCTGCTATGTTACTCAGATGATGCGCCATCAAGATACGCACGCATGCGCAACGGTACTACAAATAAACAAACAAACAGCGGTCTTCACTCACCAAACAAACATAAACTCTAAAACTAGCGAGGTTACGTTAAACGAGGTTACGTTAAGCGAGACCCACAGCCGTCGTCCCACACAATCTAGGGCGTTTGATTGGCTAGATTTTGCCGGATAGTGATCGCAGAGCGCAGATCGTTACCCGTCGTCCTTCTTTGATATATCTCACTTTAGGTAACCTGGCTACTTGAAACTTATGACCGGTCTCCGCACTCATCGAGCGGATAGCATGACCCTATTATACAGAAAAGATTGCTAAAAAAGTTGAAAATGTCAGCGATCGAAAGGGTGACGTAAATCTTTCTTCAAGAAATACAAAGTGAGATACAAAATAAGGCAAAAAAATCCAATAAGGGTTTTTCACTGGGGATTTAGATTGAAAAACCAGTGAAAATGATAGATACCAAATAATTATGTCTAATTGGTTGTTGGCACTAATTGACTGGTTTTAAGTGAAAATTATAAGTGAAAAACTGATGAAAAACCACTATTTTCAAGATACGATTGATCCGCTCTTGATCCGCTCGATTTTAGTAAGTTTCAACTGGTCTGGAAAGATAGAACTATTAGGCCAGTCATTGTATAAAGAAGTTAAAGGAGAAGAATAATTTTCAAGGTACCTTGTTATCTTGGGTTTTTTCGAGGTAGTTTTGACGATATTTCAAACACTTGCGACAATACTCAACAATTTGACGATTATCAACAATCTGTTCACGTGAAATGTACTGTTGTGCTTTGTCGATCTAAAAATATAAAGAAAATTCAACAATTTGACGATTGTCAACTATCTGTTCACATGAAATGTATTGTTGTGCTTTGAATAAAGAAAATTCAAGTTTAACACCTTCAGGTGTTCTTTTTTCATTAGAGAAAAAACACCCTGTAAACTTTTTCATTTCTCAATTGTTAGAATCCTAAGATTTTCATTACCTGGCGGTACTGAAGGAGTTAAGAAGATGTAGGAAAAAATACTAAGCCCGCTGTTTAATTAATCATGTATAATTAATTGAAATAATTTACCTTAATTCCTTTAATTTTCGCACACTTGGACGCGCGAAAATTAAAGGGTGCGCGAACTAGCGACAAATATTTTTTGCTAATTTCAGCTTTCACAATAGCTTTTGTAGCGTCAAGAGATATTAACTCTTTTTTATTTTCTCCCTTCGTTTTGTATATGGTCAAACCATTTCAAGCAATAAAAATATTGTAGTTGCTAAATTTAACGTTACGCGAAATTAAATGCACTCAAGGTAATTCGAACTTCAACGGGTAGCATGAAATTCGTTCGATTATTCGAATGGTATACATACCTCGCTCTTACAACGCGCCATGTTTTGATAGACGTCCGCCATTTCATCCGGGCGTTCTCCAAGATCAGATAGTTCATCGTTCAACCTCTCCTCCATCAGTTCAATCGCTTCTTGGTATTGTCCTGCTTGAATCCTATGGTATTAGGATAAAAGGTTTCCATATGAAAGTATCTTAAACGATTTGGAGAACGAAGTATCGAGACAAAAATTGTCTCTTTTATTCCTATACTAATTTGAGACATCTTGGATTCGCCCCACTAGCCGCCCCACTAGCCACCCCAGTGAAAAACACTCAAAACGTCTTGTGTCTACTGGGAAAGTAAAATGAACTATGACTTTTGCTCCTACAAGACGTTGTTCAACGCTGTTTCAAGGTTAAACTCGAAATGCAATGCATTTTGGGTAGAGTTTTTAAAAATTAGCCTCAGTACTGGACATTATATTATGAACTTACAGAAAGGTGTAGACGTTCTCAACAATTTCAACATATTCAACGAGTGGCATGTCAGATTTTCGTAGGATGGCCAACTGTTCTTTGTAAACTGCTGATGCAACACCAAATCCCCCACACTAAAAAAACATCACGGGAAAGTTAAGGCTGGTTTTCATTTATCCCGCACAGCGCTCGACATTTTTTGTTATTGATAAATCCTTAGAACGAATACGTCATCGAATACAGGAGGTAGAATCAAGGAGGAGAGTTTCCATATAAGGTAATAGGATAACTAGTCTACTCTCCTCCATCGATTATAACCTAGTACCTCTATCTGAATCCAAGCCTGAACCTGATCGTCAACGAGTGCTGACGCAGAGAGTCAACAAATGAGCCAAATCGTGTGTTGCCTTGGTAACAAACTTTGGTCACAGTTCACCCCAAATTAAGTTTGTTTTGGATTTCCTTATTTGAGAAAGTTAATTCTCGCGAAACACAGTCAAATAGGTTGGTTATTCGCGAAAGTGAATTCCCAAAATTTCGTGATTTTTTCGCCTCGCGAAAGTTACTTCCTTTAAAGTAAATTGAATACCTGTCTCCAAGCATGAAGAAGATCGATGCTAAATTCTTCAGAATATAACCTATCGAATACTTCCCAATCCATTAAGCAACGGATCAGTCGGTTGTTATCTAACAAGTTTTCCAGATGATATGGTAGCTCCTACGGATAAAGGTGATGGTCAGAGTACACTTAAAACTTCAGCAATGGGCTTTTGAGGATGTCGATTTGTCTTAACGCCCCTTGGATATCCGTGCTGAAATGTCCCCACTGGATATCCTATATTCTCAACAGTGGGGGGGGGGGACCCATTGGTAGAAAATACTATATATATAATTTTAATTGTAGTTTTGAAGTAAAAGCTGGAAGCTTAGTGTCAACACATACGTAACGATACTGGACGAATTCAAAATTAAGAAATCAGACAGTTTTCGACAGTTCAAAAATAATTCCCTGCTCGTCTCCGCTTTTGTTCAAAAAACCTCTGTCTGAGAAAAGTTCCAGTGTTATTGCACTGAGATTTTAAATTGAAACAGGAACAGAGTGTTATTTTAACGTCCAAACAACGTTATTTCAACGTCAGAACGTTAATTGGACGTTGAAACAATGTTGAAAAGACGTTGTGTGAAATACCTCAGCTTTTCGGTCCATATCATCAACACCTTCGAAATAATCAGCCAACACTCCATGCCAAAAATTATATGCGTGTTTTTTTATCTTTTCTTCGCCACTGAAATATCTGTCAAAATATAAAACAAAATATCCTTACCTGCCGAAACTCAACCCAGCAGACACACCACGTTATCCCAACATTGTTTCAACATCCAAATAACGCTCTGACGTTGAAAAATGACGTTTTTTGGACGTTGAAACAACGTTGCGTGCCAGCTGGGATGTATTTTCATTAGGTCACTGTGAACAAAGGTAGCCTAAAAAGTGTAAAAGAGCGCCATTTTAGCTGTTTTCAAACAGTTCTCTTAAGAAATCTCTCTCCGATTATAAATAACGTTTTAGCATGCTCTTTTCAGTCTTGGAAGGTCTGTGTTTTTCTTATAATGACAAAAAGAAAATCAAAATTTAAAGGAATCTTCAATTCATTTTCCGAGGGATAATTTCTTACCTTCTTCGAGCAGCTTTACTCAGCGATCGATGATAAAAATCCAAACGCCCTTCGCCCAAATCACCACAAGGGCGTAAGAGTGGCTTCAAATTTCGATAAATTAACGCCCAATCACGTGCCGGCAAGAAATTGATCTGTTTGCCTTTCGGTCGTTTAACTGTGAAAAAAGAAGGAAGACAAATTTGTTGAAGATGAAGATTTGAAGCGTACATTTGTGTACTTTGTCGGAAAAGAAAACTTAGTAGGACAAAATTTTAGTTACCTTCAAATTTATTACAGTTGAACCCATGTAATTCGAATTCTCAAGGGACCGAGAATTTCGTTTGAATTACATGAGTTTTCGAATTATAGGAGTGCGATTAAGTTTGATTAAGTCGGACGGGACCGAAGATTTTGTTCGAATTGTATGAGTTTACGAATTATAGGAGTTCGAATTACATGGGTTCAACTGTACTTTAATTATCTTCTCGAATTTACAACAATTTATTTTCAGATACATTGCTCAAACACGTCCGAATCATTTGAGGGCGGTATTTCTCACCACCCGCTCGAATATTAAAATCCACGCCACCCGCCCCTCAATGCTTACATTTGACTTTATTCTTTTCATCTGATTTCTTTCCACTTTCTCCTCTTGCGTCTTTACTTTCGTCTTTGACATAAGTTTCTTGAACAAGTTTGGTGAGGTTTTGTTTTGTCTCTTCGATATTTTCTGTCGTTTCGACCTTCGTCACCGTTTTCTGGTGAATAGAAGACGATTGAGTTTGCAAGCAATTTAGGGTGCTCTACTACGTTGATCCTACGAAATTCAATTTTGCAGATCTTGGGCTTTTTATTGATATAGAACAAAAGTCTTTTGATATAAAAGAATAGGAACCGCAAAAAGCGCAAAAGATTTGTACCCTAAAGTTATCCTACTTACCCCCAGCAAAGCTTCTTCGTCAATTTCTTTGTATTCAGGTACTTCCACGTTCTTTTTTTCACCAAGTAACGCCAACAACTCTGTCTCCAACAGCCCGTGTCTTGACACTTCCAACATGCAAACACAGGCCTTCATTAACTCACCACCAGTCTCTTTCTCAAAACGCGCAAAGACAGTTTCTTCAAGGCTAAACGAATGAATGAATGAATAAATGAATGAATATAGATAAATTAGACTCTGTTTAATTCCAACACTCCGACTGGAATGGAAAAATGTGCTCGAGCTATAGAGCGAGAGGTTTCGATTAATAGAAAGCAAATTCAAAACGTGCAAAGACAGTTTCTTCAAGGCGAATGAATAAATGAATTAAAGACAAATTAGACTCGCTTCAATTCGAACACTCAATGTTTCGCGGTTGACACCTGATACTTCTTTCCGTGGAAATTCAGCCTTACCATCACTAGCGTGTACCAGCCGATCCCACTTTTTCCTTGCGCAGTACCAAAAAAAGTCTGTGGAGAGAGAGTCTAGTACAGGCTAAACCATTACTCACCTGATTAGGTCGTCGGGCAATTCGTGTATTTTATCGATCAACGTTTCAAACTTGCCATAGACGCGAAGTTCTTCACATGCGAGCGTCAACCATAGCGGATTACTTGACCCATCTTTATCCAGGAGTACTGTGATCTGTTCATCGTCAAGACGTTTGTTGTACGTGCGTAGAATGTTCTCAACGATGGCCTGTAAAATAAACAGTTATAAACAGTTTAAAGCTACGGTTGCCAAGTGATTAGAGTGTTCGCCTCCCGTTCTCAAGGTTGTGGGTTCAACCCCCAGCCGAATCAGACCAAAGACTTGAAAGCTGGTACTCGCTGCTGTCTTGCCTCCCACTTAACATCAAGGGATTAGAGTGAGGGTAAGTGGAGAAATGTTGGGCTCATACAAGGAAAGGGTGTAAAGAACCAAACCTGTCTTGAATTTTTGTCGAGGGGTCCACAAATGGTTTCAACGGGAGAGGATTTGAAGGAACGGATGGTTTGATGACTGGTGGTGGATTCAATGGTGGACAACACAACTCGAACGTTTGGTGAAAGCTTCTCTGGTAACCAACGATTCAAGTATTGTTGCTTATCTTCGTCCATCTGTATAAAGAAATAAAGATTAGTGACCTTAACCCGTAAAACGTGTGTGCCGATTCCCGTTTACAAGCTTTGCTTAGACGAATTATTTATCATTGTCATTGCTTTTATCTTCGTTCATCTGTGTAATGAAGAAATAAAGATTGAACCGGTTTCAAAATGGTCCTCTAATTAGTAATAATAGTCCATTTTAATTCGATCTTTAGCAGAACAATACAACAGCGACGTTGAGTATCTGAGTCTATGCTCTAGAATACGATTGAGACGTGGTCTCAAATTGGTCGATGAATTATATGCTACATACCTGATTGATTGCATCAACGAAAACGATAATAGGATCTGTGCTTTCGTTTTCCAATAAATTGTACGATAGTGAAATAAGCGAGTCTAAATCGCTCAAACCTTCTTTCTAAAAGTTAAAAGAAGAACATTTTTAAAAATACAATCACTAACCAAAATTAAACAAGATTATGTACATAGTTGACATCATGAACGACTTCTTACAATTATTTTTCTAAAAAAGGTTTTGATTACCATACCAATATTTTTTCCAAACTCGATAAATTTCTGCACAACAAAAGATTGACCAACTAAGCTAGGAAGGACTCAACTGGAGAATTTCGTTTTTTTGTTTTCTTATTTGAGAGGGAGGGTTACATTATCGAGCCGATGATGCATTCTTTAAATTGGAAATTAGAGAGCAACAACAGTACCTGGCTAGGATTGATTTCTTTAACAAGTCTTTGAAGAAACGACGCCAAATCTGTAGAACGTGGTGTGGCTCCAACAAAGTGGAAAAATACTCGCCCTTTCTTCACGTTCCTATGATAAAGAAAGAAGGAAAAGGTTTTATTTTATTTTCCATATGAAGTAAATCACCTTGTTTTACCTCAAAGATTTAGAACATTTTAGGGATGTTGAAACTAAACCTAAGAAGGGTTTGTGACCTCCTGCCGAACCGAACTAACAATGATTCAGCTTTTAGACTACCAAAATCGAATGACATGCCATGCCATGATATAAAAACATATTATATAAAATTCTTAAACTAAATTTACTTAATTCAAAGATTTTAAAACTATTGGTGATAATAATTGGTCGATAGTACTTTCGTGTTTTCGAGGGGCCCTCAGTCAGGGAGGGGTCCTTCAAATTTTGAGAATTTTACTTACCCAGGCATAGTGACCCTTCCTAAATGAAATAGATCTTTTTGATGCATTTCATAATGTTGAAAATTTTACTAACCCAGGCATAGCGATCTCACCATCAGCGAGAAGTTCAGTAGCACGGTGTGCACTCTTTGCCATCAATGCACTTTTACCGGCGCCGGCAATTCCAACCACTAATAATGGCGCTTGTGTTGTGTTGCCTTTCATGACGTAATCTTCTATCTGTAACGTATATAGTGAAATATGGTTAAAATCAAAGGGTGCATCGGAACTCCCTCAAAGAAGAAAGAATTTATAAGTTTTTGAAAAAATAGAATCGAAAAAAAGGACCCACTCCTTCACGGGTCTTAACCCTTCCAGCGCGCTGTATTTTTTAAAATTGATGAAAAATTTAGTAAGTTTTTCCTGAAAATTTAAAACTTTAAAATGGCATAAAAGCTTGTAGCTTGAGAGTTAGTCAATGATTTTGGTACCATTGGAAAGCTATTTTCATACTCTAAAAGCATTCGGTTTATGCCCTTTTAAATCAAGTGGTCAGGAGCTATGGCCAAAAGACTTGGGGTTGGTGTTTTGGCCTTTTCAAGACGACAATTGTCGTCTTTCGTGGTTTAAGGGTTAAGGTACACCATGTACACCATGTACACCTATCAATATGATATAAACGAGGAAGCACAGCTTTCTATTATCTTATCTAAATTCATCATGTTCATTTCTTTTGTTCTGAGAAATATTTAAGCCTTTCCAAGGTGCTTGAAATAAAATGAATTAACACAAACGAAACAAGATATAGATAGTGTGTTGAAATTTTCAAGCTATTGAAACTAATAGCAAAATTACAAAATTCAACCATTGCTTGGACGCAGTAAACAGTAGACAGATGCTTTCTCGTACACCTAAGGTGTGGATCACATCACCATTTGCTTGGAAATTCCAAATCAATTTCTTTCCCTACAAATTTGTATGGAGATTTTCATGTAATAGACGCACTAATCAGTCCAAGGCTTTAATACGTACGGAATAGAGAGATACTCAAGATTTCGAAAGAGTATATTCTAAAGGTAAAATTGCTTGGTATAAAATAAAAATGGATAAATACTGCAGTACAAACACAATAGACCTTTTCGTAAATTTCGTCACCCTCGCGAGCGAGTCAAAATGACACAACTATCAATGGAGTCAGAGTCTCCCTGCCCTTGGGATTCGGTTATCATAGCGCTCAATTCAAACGAGGAAGTTGTTGCCCGTGACGACTTAATTTATGAAAAGGTCTTTTACAATTAATCTTACACACGATCATTTTTGTCACAATGTCATTCTCCAGTAATTTTACACTGACGGTCCAACAGGATGGTGGATTGACAATGTTCCGATTTATGTCCTACTTTATCACACCTGTAACAAATGTAACGACCAAGAATGGTTTTGCTTTCACGACAACCAACACCAGAATGTCCACGTCTCAAACAACGCCAACAGAAATCAGATTCTTCTTGTGAGTCTCTCATCATTGGTGATTCTTTGGATGTTTTCTCGCAGTTCTTTTCCTTGTTTTTGGTTTCGGAGTCTGATCGAAGAATTTCCGTTCCTTGATCACGAAAGGTTTTTTTAGTTTGAAGGACTATATTTGCTTCTTGATCGATAAAGCTACCATTGTTTCCATGGATACTGCTCAAGGCTTTCTTACGTAAGTACCTATTCAGTTTTTCTTCAATATGATTTTTAGCTTGCACTCTTATTTTTTCGCTTGGAAGTTGCGTATTTTTCATTTCTTTACTATGTATGCTAATCGTGGTGGAATCATTATCAAACGTTGAATTTTCTTTAGGGCAATGATCGGAAAGCTGTTTCAAAACAGACAAATCCGAGTCATTATCTTTCGTTTCAAGTTTTGCTTTCATAATATAGTTATCAATGAGTAATTGAGAGTTGATTTCTTTCGAACGTTGGACCTGCTCTTCCAGTTCTTGTACTTTTGAATCTCGGACACCGAATTCGTCTGTTCTTATTTGAGTCATATGTTCTAACGTGTCTGTGTTTATGGATTTATATACGCTGGTAATTTTAGTGTTCAGTAGCTTTTTTGGAGATGATGAAGGCGAATGAGGTAAAACTTTTCCATTTCTGAAATTGAATGCATTTAAAAGATTTTTAGTCTATAAAGTTTACTGTCAATTCTGTCCAGCAGCAGATTCCAATATTGAGATTTGTAGCTTATTTTGGTACATGCAGATCCTTTAAAGCAGATGTGCATCCGCAACACCCCTGGTGCCAGCAAGGAGAAGAGTTAGATAAGTTGGAAGCAAGAGCCGAAAGAAAGATGTCTATTTATTCCAAAATATCAAGCAAGTTGGAAGAAGATAATATTTTGTTTTTGAATTTTCTTTGTTAGAGCATGACAGTGGGCTTATTTATCTACTGGGCGGGATTTTTGGACCTATTTTTCCGCCCAATGGGTAGGAGATTCCCTCAGGTCTGTGATATGGGGATATATTATATGAAATAAATCTACGTAGAACTTACCCTACTGCAAACTCAACCAGAACTTCCAAAATCTGATTGACGAGAAATGACGGTTTCAATTTGATCACATCAAATGGCCGATAAACTAATGGTTGACGTTCACGGCATGTTGGACAAAACAACGTCATAAGACCCATTTTATTTCCAACACAAGCTTTCATGAGACATTGCTGGCAAAATATATGTTGACATACAAGTTGTTTAGGTTCATGGAAGCGTTCTAGACATACACCACATTTACAAATTTGTTCCAATTTAATTAATAAATTTTCTGTTGTCATTTTGCTTTTAAACCTGAGAGAATGTGAAAAAGTTGGTTAAAAAACAACGGTTTTGTTACCCTAAAAGCGTTATGAGAAAACTCAATCTTAGTACAATGTTCAACCGGGGAATTATTGAGCTAAAAACGAATATAGTTTAGACGCAAGCTTCTCCTCTGTTGATAAACTTTGCCCGCTATCGAATAAAGATTACCAAACGAATCCAGTTTAACTCAATTACCCTTGATGCCAATACTAGTTTTAATCTCTTTTTTCCGTCAATACCAACCTTATCTATCAGTTATTTGGCAGATGAATTTTTGAATCAAAAACATTATCTTATTGACTATTCAGTGGTATTTTTCTTAGTCTAGTCATGTTTTTAAAGTTTGACTGTGACCTAAAAAATCCCATAAATATCTCAAACTCTGCAAAATATAAAAGCATGCACAGCATTACACCTATTTTCAATCTATATCCTCGATTCTCTTGAATTCTTTCATTATGCGTATATATTCATAGATTATTCAGGGTGAAACCACAATGATTCAAATCTTATATGCGATGCATAACAAGTTCATATTCATTGAATATTTGAATATCTCAATTCGAATAGATTTTTATGAGTAGAAACGATTTGATTTGAATTTAGTGGTGAATATTTGATCAACTCTACTTCTTTTAAATAATTCTTTCAAAAACCTTTTCTACGCATGCGTACGACGAGTGTATACTTTATTTCTAGAATAAAGTATTTTATATACCGTATTACACTTAGGGCTCTGACCATAGTGAATTTTCGTAATTTGTTATGCAATAAGTAGTGAACAATATTCACGAAAGTGCTCGATATGACATAGAGCTTTTTTTAATATGAATTTATTTTCAAAACAAAAAAAACTCCGAGTTTCATGCACTATGTACAATCATCAGATGTGACTAAAAATTAAAAAGTTGAGTGAAAACTTATGTAACAAACCATATTCGAAACCGAACAGCCAACCGATATATGTCAACACACGTTCCAACCATCCACCGAACATCATAAATCAAATCCCAACCATGATCTCAGACAGGATAAGCAACATATCATCAAACAAATCGATCTTCAAACGAGCTGCAACCTTCTACAATGACGCATTGAGTAATAGTGGACATAAGACAAAACTCGTTTTCCAGAAAAAAGCAAAAAAACCTAAAAGAACCAGGCAAAGAAAGATTATCTGGTTTAACCCACCGTACAGTTTAAACGTAAAGACCGACGTAGCAAAATGATTCCTGAAAATTGTAAGCAAAAACTTTCCAAAAGAGCATAGACTAAACAAACAATTTAACCGCAACAACTTAAAAGTTAGCTACAGTTGTCTACCTAACATTTCAAGCATAATTTCATCGCACAACAAAAGCATCCTCGCCACCGAGACCAACCGAGAAACTGATAAAACCTTCAATTGTCTAGGCTGCTCTCATCCTCTAACGAAACGTGCTTCTTATAGAGGATGCTAAATAGTCGCAAATTCTTCTGTCCCAG